>JAHWFP010100181.1:20899-77144 GCA_023313725.1 Lithobius niger | reverse complement strand
CAAGTCAAGAGTGGCGCCCCTAGAGTTAATGAGCATCCCTCGTCTGGAGTTATTAGCTTGCTTGGTTGGAGTACGTCTGTCATTCCACATTAAGAAAGCTTGGAACAAACCGGATGTCTCAACCTGGATATGGTCCGATTCTAGGGTAGCTTTAGAATGGATTAAAGGAACACCCTCTCGATGGAAGCTGTTTGTTGCCAGAAGAGTCCAAGAAATTCAGGAACTGTCAAGTCTTAAAAGTTGGCATTATTGTTCCAGCAAAGCTAATCCTGCAGATTTAATTTCAAGAGGACAATCTTTGGAGAAATTAAACAAGAATGTTGTATGGTGGTACGGGCCTGAATGGTTATCCTTGAAGATGGAAGAATGGCCACAATTTCCAGATAATAGAAATGAAGATGAGGTCAACAATTTACTTCACACCGAAGAAGCACCAATTGTCGTCAATGTTTCAGTAGCATGCCATTCCATAATGGATTATGGACGGTTTGGAACGTGGGCCAAACTTATTCGTGTTACTTGTTGGGTCTTCCGTTTCGTGAACAATGTAAGAAAGTCGAGCGCTTTGTTTCAAGAATTCTTATCATCAAAGGAAATTCAAGCTGCTGAAACATATTGGTTTCTAGTTATTCAGAAAGAATCCTTCATTGAAGAGCATCGTAATCTTTACGAGGGAAGGAACATTGACTCAAAGTCCAAACTTTTGCAGTTCAATCCCTACTTAGACTCGGACAATTTAATACGAATTGGTGGACGTTTGCGTTTTGCACAATTAAATGAAGCCCAGGCTCACCCGATTCTCTTACCTTCTCACTCCTTGTTGGATGTTTTCGTTCGTGACAGACACGTTCGTACATTGCATGGTGGGGTGCAAGAAACTTTAATTAAAGTTCGAAATACGGCATGGATACTTCGTGGCCGTCAGTCTGTACGGAGAGCCATTCATGGATGTCTGTCTTGTAGAAAATGGAATGCTAAACCTCCGTCTGTGATAGAAGCTCCTCTGCCTGCAGCGAGGGTTCAACAATCCTTACCGTTTCAGGTATCTGGATTGGATTTTGCAGGTCCTGTGTGGATTAAAGGTTTTCAAGAAAACGTTAAAGGTTACATATGTTTGTTCACTTGTGCGGTCACAAGAGCGATTCATTTAGAACTTGTATCGTCACAAGGGATTAAGCCATTCTTGTTAGCCTTCAGAAGATTCATTGCAAGACGAGGAATCTGCAAGATTATCTATAGCGATAATGCGAAAACATTTCAACAAGCAGATCGGATTCTTAGGGAAGCATGGGAAATATTATCAAAGTCTGATGTTCAGAATCAAGCTGCACGTGAAGGAATCGAATGGAGGTTCATAGCTCCTCAAGCTGCGTGGTGGGGAGGATTCTATGAGCGGATGGTGGGATCGGTGAAAAGACACTTGAGGAGGACATTAGGAAACGCTTTACTTGATTCCGAAGAGTTCAGGACACTATTGACGGAGGTGGAAGCAGTAATAAACAACAGACCTTTGGTGAACATGTCAGAAGATTCTCAAGATTCAGAATACATTACTCCGTCTCATTTCTTGATAGGAAGAATTGGAAGTAATTTATCTGATCTTCTCCCAAGCATCTTAGCTGTACCTACCAAAGATTCTCTTCTACGAAGATGGAAATTTAGAAGACGTCTGATGGACAGTTTCTGGCGAAAATGGAGTCAAGAATATCTTCTCCAATTAAGATCAGCTCATTCTCTGAACGTTCCTGGAAATGAAGTTCCATTAAAAATTGATGACGTTGTGTTAGTAAAGGATGAACGTCTTCCTCGAGGGCAGTGGAAAATGGCTCGAATTTCTGAGGTCACCGAAGGAAGAGATGGCAAGGTGCGGTCAGTTATGCTTCAAACTGGCAATGGTAACTTCATAAGAAGAGCTGTTCAGCGAGTCTGCCCTTTGGAGATAGTTTAGGGTGCTGGATACACACATTGGTTTGTTAGTTGCTACTTAAGTCTTAGAAAGTAGTCTTCTAAACTAATCAAACACTTAAACACACTTCACCTCAATGAAGAACATTCTTGTAGGTACAAGTTACAAGCTTGAGTTAGCTTTCATAGACACTTATTTTCAAGGAAGCACATTTATTAGTTGTCTTCGCTCATTACCTTTTAAACCCCTTCAAAATTCTTCGGATCTGTCAAGCACCGTCCTATGCAGTTGAGGTTCGGGCTCGGCAGGCAACGTTTCGTCCTCTCCGGTGGAGTCCGGTGGCTGAAAGGCGTGGAGCACCCGCGGACGCCTTAAGCTGGTGAAGGGCTATGCTTCACAGTGCCTTTCTACCAGTCTAAATTGAAGGGGTTTCTGGCATCGCTTCTGCATGTCATTTCAAAGCCTGGTGAAGTCTTGGCCGGGCTGCAATTCCAAGCACTCCCAAACATCAGATTATTTTCCTTACCATCATTCAAGAAGTTGGATTCTAGAATCAAGGTGAAGATTCTTTAAGATGTTCGAAGTTCCCTTCGTCTTGACCTGAAGATTCTCTGCGCATTAGCAAGATTCACAAGAATCGGTGAAGATCTTCGGTTGGGGCGGAATATGTTGCGAATCTTGCAGTTACCCTTTTGTTTAGTATGTCGGATTTGCTAATTAAGATGTACTTGACGCCATTGTAGAGGAGAGGAGTTCAATTTGTTGCATGTAAATTGCATGATAGCGTGCATCTGGATATTTTCTAGTGTTTTTCTTATTGTTGGTATTATTCATGTAATCTTGGCCTCGTGCTCTCATGTAAAAGATCAAATGACTGTAAACCAATCGCCTTCACTTTAGGCTCGAGGCACGTGCTCTGTCACGCATGCGCCCTTGGTTTTGGGCCTTTTTTTCTGGTGCTTCGTTCATAATAAATGACTCAGTCTGGACTCAGCAGCTGAATTGACAACAGCTCCTTCTCTGCCTCCTTAATCATGTTCGAATACTTTGGAACCTTCTAAGCCTTTTCTTTAGGCTTAAGGCCCTTTAGGCCTTTTCTCTTCTTGAATTTAGAACACGACTTCTTAAGCCTTTTAGTCATGTTCTGAGTTAAATTCAGTTCATCCTATGGTAACTATGATAAGTTAAGCAACACTTCTAGTCTTTAAGTCTTTCTTAAGTTAGTTTAAACCTAAACTAACCCATTTCAGGTAATTTAGGAACCCAGAGGGATTGCTTTGGCCTAAAAAACCCCGTGGTGGATATCTGTTACAAGGTATTCATTGGAAGGCATCCCTCAGGGAATGGCGGTCTCGAGGAGTGGTAAAGAGGTTCCGTCAGGGACTAATGCGCGATAGATTGGTATAAGCAAATTCATTCGCATCGACCCTTATTTACCAACTTCGTTAGGGCCACCCACTTTGGTTTGAGGCTTTCCCCTGAGCTATTTCCGCAAAACACACCAAACTTCTGAGAGTTCTCAGTGATGTAGGCTACTCAGGTGCACTCCTTGCATGGCTTGCGTCTTTCCTCACCAACCGGCACCAGAAGTGTAGTGTGGACGGTCATATCTCTGCCTCAGTGGAAGTAGTCAGTGGAGTACCACAGGGGAGTGTCCTTGGTCCACTCCTCTTCATTCTTTTCATGAACACCCTGTACAAACATCTTCAAAGTGACAATTGTATTTTCCTCGATGACACCAAGATCTTCGCCGTCTCAAACGATCTCGCTAGCACTGCGAAACTCCAAGCCGATATCTCCAACATGGTGTCCTGGACGCAAGCCATGGACATGGACCTTAACGAGAGTAAGTGTGCAGTTCTGAGGTTTGGCAGCCAACATCACCAAGCTGACTATCGCCTTAGCCCAGGAACGCCAATGACAGAGAAGAATTCACAACGAGATCTTGGCATCGTCATTGACCGCGACCTGAACTTCTCCAAACACATTCAAGCTGCCGTGGCTAAGGCTTATGGGGCCCTCGCCATCATCCGGACCACCTTCTCAACCCTCCCAAGGAAGACCTTCCTCATGCTGTACCGCAGCAAAGTTCGCAGCATTCTGGAGTATGCAGGCCAAGCATGGTGGATTCGTTTTGAAGAGGACCGTGACAAGCTGGAACGTGTCCAGAGACGTGCCACTAAACTTGTTGTGGGACTCAAAAACGCGTCCTACCCCGACCGGCTTGCTGCCCTCAAGCTCCCAACACTGAATTACCGTCGTATCAGAGGTGATTTGATTTTCACTTACAAGATCCTCAATGGTGAAGATCCTGCGGCCAAGGAATGGTTCACCCTCTCTGCGAGCTCTGCCACTCGGAACAATGGGGCAAAACTCTTTAAGAAGAGATGCAACACGTCCCTTCGCCAAAACACACTTCCTTTCCGTGTGGTTAACACTTGGAACAAACTGCCTCAACATACCATCGAAGCAACATCGGTTCTGCAGTTCAAACAGAGGCTGGATACCGTGCTCCCTTCCATCATCGCCCCCTACAGTTATAAAAACTGGTAGCTTCGTGGGTACCCTGGTGTAAAAAGCTCTTTTTGCTTGCTGCTGGGTTTTTTTTCATATTCATATATCGCTTTAAAACAGGATCTTTCTGGAGCTTTGTCAGCAGTCTACGCAAACGTTCCTTGGCCAAGCTAAAATTAGAGCATAACTCAAGTTTATTTTCATTCCAAGGTATTTCCACCTGGTAACGACCATCAACAAAAATTGTAGTGGCTTCAAACCTTTTTCTGACTTCTACTTCCTGCAACGTAACTTCCGACTTTTCCTCTAAAGCCATAATACCACTGTTGTCTAATTCCCAAAATCTTGAAAGTTGTTGGTCAAGTTTTTTATCTTCTGTATCTTCATGAAGGCAAAGTAAAAAAAACCATCCAAGTCGTTTGAGAGTGAGTCATAGTGCTGCCCTGAAGCAGCCAACAGAAAATTGTTTCTGTTGCCATTAAAAACGATAATAAACGCTTCATGTGTCCTGTAACAACTTTCCAGTACCAATCGGTTCCCAACAGCACATCCACTGATACAGACTCACCCGCACCCATAAGTTGCGACCAACTACGTGTACGTTTGCTTCGCAAAAAATTTTCAATCCTGCCAGACTCCCACAAGTTAACACCATGACAAATCTCAGGTACCTGAAACGCTTCTATCTGAAGTTGTACACCATTGTGACCTGCGAGTAACACAGGGATGCGACTACTGATTTGCGATCTCTTCTGTCCTCCAAAGGTGTGAACCACGAGATTTTCTTCTTTATTGGATTTAAGATTCAATTTCTGCGCCACTCTGTTCGTGATGAATGAGCGCTCTAAACCGCCATCTAACAGCATAACAATAGGCTCCATTCCGTCATTTCCTTTGATCCAAACACGGATTGTCTGTAAAACTGACATGGTAGTTTTTTGATATTCTTCTGTAGCTGCGTGGCATGTTGGGGCTGTCAAAAGAGATTTGGTTTCGCCCTTACTGTTTGCAGTATCTTGCGACTCTCGCTTCGGACCTAGGAATGTATGGTGTGGCTTCTTGCACGTCCGGCAAATAATTGGCACGAGACACGAGGTCTTAAAATGATTTTTCTTTAAATATTTATAGCAACGTTGATATTTTTGCAAAGCCTGACGTCGAGCATTATTTGAAACCACTTCGGAGCAACTTGAAGAAAAATGAGAGGCATTGTTACAAAAAACGCAGAAGGGTTCTCGTGAACTGCTTGCATTGTTGCGGTTATACGAGTGTGGGCCAGGCCCTTGCGTTGCAACTAACGATGACGAGGAATTATACGATTTTTCTTCATATTTTCATCCCGAGATTTGCTCCTCTCTTGAATTTTCACTAACAATTCTATAAACCTGTTCAATATCCAACTACAGGTGGATAATGGTCTAAATGTAGGCCCAGGTTTTTTCCTCCCTCTTGGATCCTTGTCCCTTCCGTCTACCACAGATACTTCAGATCGGTCTGTTAATTTGAACACTAACCATAAAGCTCACCTAAATTGTCTGTTTCTAAATGCACGAAGTCTTGTGAACAAACTTGTTGAATTCAATATGTTATTGTTAAGCGATTTATATGACCTTATCTTTGTTGTGGAAACTTGGTTAAATAATACGATAACGGACGCGATGCTGACTGGCAACATATCGTACAACATCGAAAGGAGAGACCGTTTGACTCGTGGTGGTGGCATTTTATTTGCAGCAAAAAAAGGACTCTTGTACCATGTAACAAACGTATGTACTACAGTTGAAGCAATGACTTTGGACCTATTCAATGAAAAGGTTTCGATAACTATTGGGTACATCCCTACTGGGGATGACTTCAATACCGTCACATTAATGTGTGAATACATTAACTCAGAATTTAGATCTGACCGTACCAACGTTATTGTTGGGGATTTCAACCAGCCAACAATTGACTGGCTACATTCAGGAGCAACAGGAAAAACAGGCACTACAATGTTTAACTGTTTCTCAGACTTGGGTTTGGAGCAGTTAGTCATCGAGCCAACACGGGGCAATAATATACTCGACCTTATCTTGGTTGACAATGAACGCACTATTACGGACATTGCTGTCTTACATGGACTCGGTACTAGTGACCATTCTATGCTGTCCTTTTGCATCCACACCATCCATTCAATTGACCCTACTGTGTCAAACTTAAAAATTAAAAAAATTGACTTGGAGGGCATAAAAAATTCTCTTCATGAGATCGATTGGAATCTTGGGATGGTTGATGCTACCGATGTAGATATAATGTGGAATATTTTTATCGCTACTATAAATGACACCTTGGATCAACATAGTACACTGCAAGTCAACTCTTTTCGGCATAAAAAACACATCCCTCGTGAAGCCAGGAAATTAAGCTCGCGTAAAAAGAGACTTTGGCGCCATTATAAAAGAAATCGCTGTGATGATACCAAATCATTGTATAAGCAAGCTAGCAGGAACTATGCAGATTGTGTAAAGCGATTGTCCATCCAAGCTGAAAGTAAAGTTATAAAGGAAGGTAATCTTGGTGCACTTTACAGGTTGGTAAAAAATAAAACTGGAATTAAGCGAAGTATCCCACCCTTAAAGTTAAAAGGACAGGTGGTATCATCAGACGAGGCAAAGGCAAATGCCTTAAACAATATATTTTCCAAAAACTTCATCTCCGATAATGGAGCCATCCCCGATAATCAGAGGAACCTAATGCATGCATTCACACAAACCTTAGATAATGTGTCTTTCTCAAGCGAGAAAGTCCTCAAAGCAATTAATGATACAAAAACTAGCCATGCCATTGGTCCTGATGGACTATCCGCATATTTTTACAAAGAAATGCGGAATGAGATTATCTCTCCATTGGTGATAATATTTAAATGCTCAATGCAGTCGGGCAAAATCCCTAAATGCTGGAAAAAGGCACGTGTAATTCCAATCTTCAAAAAAGGTAATGCATCCGATCCACATAACTACAGACCAATATCTCTTACTTGTGTACCCTGTAAAATTATGGAAAGAATTATTAAAAATGAAATGCTAAATTTCCTAAACGAACAAGATATAATCTCGTATGATCAATTTGGTTTTTTGCCTGGACGCTCAACAACGCTACAGCTACTGGACGTCCTTAACGACTGGACTAGTTGTTTAGATGAGGGTTACCCAGTTGACGTAGTTCTAATTGATTTTGCGAAAGCATTTGACTCCGTTGTCCACCACAAATTACTATTTAAACTAAAAAACATTGGCATCAGAGGGCAACTACTGGCTTGGATTACTGATTTCCTTGTGGGCCGTAGCCAGCGTGTCGTAGTCGGGGAATCGGTGTCAGATGATGCTGTGGTTAAAAGTGGTGTTCCACAGGGGTCAGTTTTAGGTCCATTGTTATTCACTATTTTCTTAAATGATCTATCGCCAACTTCTGCTGGTGTAAAATTGCGAAAATTTGCTGATGACGTTAAACTCCACTCTGCAATGAAATCAAGACAGAGTCACATTGGTATCGTACATGAACTTGATGAACTAAAAAACTGGTCAGATCAATGGCAGTTGCCGATTTCGGACAATAAATGCAAAGTGTTGCATATCGGGGGTAACAATCCATCATATAATTACTACCTATCGGGTTCAAAATTGGAACCATTAACTACTGTCAAGGATTTAGGTGTCTTGCTCTCTACGAATCTAACGTGGACTCACCACTGTAACGCTGTCATTAAAATAGCAATGCAACGTGCAGCTATTATCAGAAACTGTTTCACTTCTAGGGATGTCCCAACTTTACTGTGGGCCTTTAAAGTATATGTCCGTCCGCTTGTTGAATACGCCAGCCCCGTTTGGTCCCCGTCACTTCGAGGAGACATTCTGAGGTTAGAAAGAGTGCAGCGAGTGTTTACCAAACTTCTCCCAGGGTTCCGAAATATACCATATGCAGCCAGACTGAATAAATTGAAAATTGATTCTTTGGAACTACGCCGGGTAAAAGCCGACCTGTCATTCACATATTGTCTGTTGCATGGTCTCCTGGATTATGATCCATCTTTTTTCTTTGATGTTAATAGAGAAAGGCGGACCAGGGGTCACTCCCTGAAATTGGTTAAGAAACCCTTCAGATTAAACTGCAGAAAATACTTTTTTGTAAATCGGGTCATTAATGTTTGGAATGCTTTACCTGATGATGTTGTCACGGCACCCTCTATAAATTGTTTTAAATTCAGACTAAATAAGTGTAACCTACTACCATACATATCAGACTATTCCTAATGTTATTTTTGCTATATTGTTGTACAGATATTTCTATCTAGCTATATGTATTTGTTATCACTTAATGTTGGTAAGATATAAGCGGTTTCTGGTAAAAGCCCTATCTTACCATTTTGCTAATTTACTCGGCAAATAAACTTTTTATTATTATTATTATAATATTTGTTAACTCGAATTTTAAAAAATCCAGCAGCACTGCAACGTCAGTATTCCCAGCACTGTAGGCTTTTCTATTCCACTTAGGTCAGTAATGACGCGGGAATTGATTTAAAAGAATTGGGCACAAAATTGTTCCCATTGACGAGACATCTGAACCCAAATTAGCTAATGCTCGCATACTGATCTTGAATTCTTCCAGAAGTCTTCTTAAATCTTGTCCATCTTTTGTCATTTTTACTGGTGCAAATTTTAGCAACTTATTTATATGCTCGTTGACCAACACTTCTTTCCTGCCGTACTTTTCCTTTAACAAACTCTTTGCAAGATTATAATTATTCTCTGTCAATGACAACCCTTCAACCGTGCGTGCAGCATCTTTTACCAAAAACCCACGTAAATAATTGAATTTATCCACTTGAGATATTGCACTGTTGCTATCAATTCCCGACACAAATTGGTCCCAAAAGCTTTCCCAGTCTGTGACATGCCCATCAAAATTAAGTATTTGGAGTTTTGGTAATTTACGCTACTAATTCGTGACCCTACCACGGGAGTAGCTGGCGCTGTCGTAATGACACGATTTTTTGCTAGGAATCGATTCGCTTTGACTTTTGCTGCAATAATCGCATCCAAACAAGTTTCATGAATTTGAACTTCATCGTCTAGCTCTGCTGCGTCACACAATTCTTCTAACTGTTGAAATACTGTGATTATTTATAACTCTTTCGCTAGTAGTTGTGACAATCCGATTTCAACTTCGTCACGATCATTTCCATCAATATCTTGTGCTAACTTTGCCAGCGTGGCATCAATAGACGTTTTTCGCGTGGCTCGACTTTGTTTTAGCTGTGTTAAATCCATGATTATTATTTTGGTTGATTAGCTATATTTCTTTTAATTGATTATTGACATTTAATCTGTTCTTTTTAAAGGCCCGGGCTTAGCATCTTGCTTACCCACGTTTTACCTTTAATTTATTGAATACGAAATTTCGCCTTTTCTCTCGCTATTAAATTATTAAGAAAACTTTTAACTACTTTTGGCCATGCCTATGAAATTGACATAAATTTGACACACGTTTCGGTTAGGTTAACTTTCCTCCTAAAGCCCCCTAATCCTATCGCAACGGGTTTCGGCACCAAAATATGTTACGACCTAAGCAGTGTTTGCATTTGGAGGAATAAACCTGACATTTCGACCATGGGATCCCTACGAAATAAGCTAAAAGGGAATGACGAACTTAGATGGTATGGTAGTCCCTGCAGACAGGCTCGGATTTGAGTCTCTAACCTGTCGGCTCATATTTGGCACTCCCACCAAACGTCCCTGTAACTACCTCATCGGGTTAGTTCAAGCTAGCTTACACCTGTAAGGACCATACAAACCTGTTATTTCTCGTCACCAACTCAAACACAACACACCGCTGAAAGAGAGGGCATTAGGGTTAAGTTTAGGCATGGCCAAAGCCTAACTTCGAAAAAGGCCCAACCATGACATAGATTACCAAATCAACAAGCAGAGAAAAGGCGAGTTAATCAATGGGAATGCAGTCCCCAACTAAACTTTTATTAGTTACAACAGCCTATATTACAACATGGCCCGTGGCCCTAACAATCAACGAGTTTCAATTCCAACAAAGTACGCAATCACACAAAAGAAGTCGCACAACGACCTCTCGTAAACAGTAGGTAAAACAAATGCCCACAAAATGGCGCTCACCTACTTGCTACATAGCACAATGTTATTTAGCAAAACTTAACCACGAAATTCACAACAAGGCAGTAAGACCGGAGAGAAGGCCTGAAAACGGTCGTATCAGGTGGCTGTAGAATGTTCGTAAAAGACCAGGATACTTGGACTGGTGTAATAAGGCACAAACAGCTTCTGAACAAGGGAGCATAGCAAGTGCGGTTGTTCAGAAGCAGCGGAGTGGCGACCGAAGAGTTCATAATGAAGAGATAATTGTCTGAAAGAGGTTTGGCGGACGTATCCGCCGGTCGTTTTATAATATATTGAGTGAACAGGATCGAAGGGTTTTAAGGTGTGGAATTGTCAAGGACTGGGTAAAGATGTTGCAGTTGGTCAGGGACCGCAAGACGCACAAGAAGAGGTCACTCAAGAGACAAGGCTGAGGGACCGTGCGATCGTGGAGATGTCAATGTGTAGAATGTAGACAATACCGAAGCAAACGTTTAGTGTTATGTCGCGGTCTTCCTCACATCCACGAAGTCGTTGTCACCCTAAGGTGTAAGGCAACGTCAGGTCAGACCGGCCCTTCGAGACCGTGAAAAGAAGCTGGCAGAGCCAGGCCTATGACAAAGAAGACAAAGCGGTCGTTTTTGGAAGTAGTTGTTTTGGAAGTGGTCGGTAGGAGAAAACACATGAAGACAGTGTGTGAGGGTCGCAGTGAAAGAATCTTGATACTACGAAGTGCACGGTAGCCTGCAGTCCGTATGCAATTTCTAGTGAGAGAAGCGCCGTATGGCTAACAGCTGCGGTTCTTGTCGGCGGCACGTGACATAGGAGTTGTTTGACGCAGATCAGTCCGATGTCAATTGCGCATGGGGGGCAGAACGTGAGATCCATGGAGTGGTAAAAACGGGGGGGGGGGGGGGGTAAATGGCGCATAGGCAGCTAGATCATTAGTGCCAACCTCAGTCACAGTGCAGTGGTCCGGATTGCCACTGCACCAAACATTACAGAGATATTATATATACAAACCCCCAAGTCTAAATCATGTCATACATCTGTACCTCTTGCAAAAATTGAAAAACACCGGACAGGAGGACAGACTTATCGCCCAACTGACGCGTAATGTCCTACGTAAGATGGAAACGACGATGAACACCATCAAGATAGCGACTATCGACAAGGAAGTGCCGGACCGTATGTGGGCGTCGACACCAATGGCATTCAGGAGGGTCAGCTCCCCTCAAAAAGAAACAGTGAGTAATTGGATGTGACCAATGCGCATACGGGTCAACACCACCTCTTCACGGCGACTGCTGCGATACGCCGAGTGCCATTCCTCAACAGTGCCTCTAATAGCCCACAATTTATTGCCGTACTGTCTGTCTTACAAGGTTTGCCAAAAAACGTGTAACCTCCGACGAAGAGTAGGAAAGGCGTCTGAGGGAACAAGGCTGAGATCCCTACCGAGAGGACCAGACAGGGCCACTTTCGCTGCAAAATCAGCATGCTCATTCGAGCTATCCCAACATGACCCAGGATCCAGCAAAAAACCACGGTCTTCTGCTGGCCAGGCAAGCGGGAAAGCAGAGCTTGGACGCGTTGTGTCGAGAGGTTCTGAGGGTTGTATTTCGCCAAGGACTCCAGGGCACTCATAGGTAAAAACGGTGGAAAGCTTCTTGGGTCCCACGAACCCGGTCGCATATAGGCGTTGAGGTCTGTAGATTCTTGGTCCAAAATTATGAAGTAACGGCAAAATAATTATGTGCCATTAAGGGGTAGTCCAAACGGTAAGTTTTATTCCTCTTAGTGGAGTACGACCTTAACTTCTTTTAGTGCAGTAACCATCTCTCTCCTGTTTTCTCCCTCATATGGTTCAAGGTAGAGATTGTAGATTGTCCAACTATCCTTTATAAAAGCGGTTTCTCACCCAACTTGACTTGAGAGGGACGGATACATAATAAAGCTTCCGTCATCTTCTCTACTTCGGTGGGTAGGTTATGTCCTTAAAAGTCATATTTAAACCTGACTGACTGTTAGGCTCAAGTCGGTAGCCATCTTGTTATCGAGGGAGAAAATCTCAGACGTTTTCTTTAGACAAGGAGCTGAGGAAGAATACAGTAAAGGAGAGAACAGACATGAGGAGGTACGCAACAGTAGGGTTATTGGGTCGTTGTACAGGAGTCAACAATTAAAGCAACCTGCTGTAAGCAGTAAATCGGCAAAGTGAACAGTCGGTATACCATAAAGTAATTGTTACAGACGGTCAGCAGTGAGCATCTAAGGAGACATATAATGAAGTATGATGAAACAATGAATTATCAACAATAAGTCGTAAGGTGGTACATGCTTCGGCCAAAGACTTAATTATTACACAGGCATTGTTTACAAAAGTATTGTTACAGGTCGTGTCTCTCTTAGGTTAATGTGCAAACGTAACGCCGGCGTCCTCAATCAAAGACACAGTGATGGGCATTAGAGTTACTGTCCCCACGAAACATAAAAGGGAGATAGCTACGTGGGAAAAGGGCCAAACTGTTGGGGATCAACAGGGTTGTCAAAACGCATGTCTAGACGCTCCCACAGTCCTGGAGCATCGTGGTACGAAACTGTGGTCCCTATGAGTGTTCCTAACAGGCCTATGGGCCTGGGAAGACCGTGAACCACGGCCCGAGGACCTAGGCGTAAGTAAACGTTGATCTTGGACCAACAGGGGGGGTCCAAGAGATGATGGCTATGTTCATGTTAACAGAAACAGAAGTTAGGTTAGGAGTTGTCGGCGAAAGTGAACATTTCTTTACGCCACTGCGGTCCCCGTGAGTATCCCTAGCAGACCCAAAAACTTGTGGGGATCGTGGACTGAGACCTGAGGGAAACCGTACATTGAAGCCGAAGTAAATGTTGATTCGTGGACCGAATGGAGGATTCAAGAGATAACAGTGACGTTCCTGTCAACGAGAGACAGGAGACAAGCAGCAGGAGTTACCGACGAATGAAAAGGTTTTTTACATGTAGCTGCGGTCGCCGAGACTGTTCCTAATAGTCCCAAGGGTCTGGGGGACCGAGGAGTGACACTCGAGGGGGACTGTGGACCAAAGCTGGATAACAGCTCGACAATAACTGAAAGGCTGAAGCCTAGAGACTGCAAACCTAGATAACAGAGCGGTCGACGTGTTGCGGCGAATGAATGTGAAGGGAGGAGACAGGAGTCGTTGGTCCAAGTAACCCTGCAGAACCAGAATTGTGTTACAGACATGAGCTGCAGAGCGGTCGGCATGTTATGGCTAGCGTCTGCGCAAGGCGGTCGCTGGGAGACAGGAGACCGGGGGGACTGAAGCCAAGTAGATATAATCGTAAACGACAGCTCGAGGTGTAGTCCGGGAATCGCAAGGCAACTTGCTGTACTTCAGGATGTGAGACCAGTTAGCTGACATCCTTTCAAATTCCGAGTGGCTGAAGAGGTCCGACTTGGGAGACAGCGAACCAAAAGTGGTTCTTAGACAAGACTACCGGGTCTGGCCCTGGGCCTTGGCCCGAACTCTGAGCCTCGATCGCCTGCGAAGGAACACAAGATGTAACTGAGTGGTGGACGACAGGGGCAGCAGCTGTAGTTGATTTGAAGTGAAACAGCAGTCTCCTCGGACGCCCTTAACAAACCCATGGCCTTGGGGACTGAAAGTGAACTGAATGTCAAATTTCAAGCATAACGGTCGCATAAATTATTTTACCCGAGTGGAATTAGCTAGTAATAAGTAGTACACTGTAGTTGCTAGCATGAAATTAAAGATGTTGCGATTCCTTTTTCGTATTGAAATCCTTTAAGCACAGTGCTGAAACAGGACTATCTGTTGTCTACTCGGTAAACCCCGTCAATCTATATTACTAAGATCATAATATTTATTTGTCTGTGTGTGGGTGTCACCAGATTACCGAGATTCCCACTGCCGATTCTTATTTTTTTTGTTTGTGTGTCCACAGTGTGAATCTCAATAATCTTATTTCGTTTGTTTGTATGTCTGCTAAATGGAATTGTCTGTTCTGTCAAGTAATGATTCAAATTGTGTTTTGAACAAAGAGGCACAGTACTGATGATGTCATATGTTTTTCCAGTCACAATATTTTCATGCAAACGAGAGGGAGCTAGGCCTCTACCTCTCTTAACCCTGGCTCTAACTAAATCTAATGAAAGCTTGGGCAACTGCTAACGGGAAATCACGTGTGTGTGTGTGTGTGTGTGTGTGTGTAAATGTCAGCAGTGGGAAGCTCGATAATCTGTATTCTATTGACCTCCGTAGTGGGAATCTTGATAATCTTTATTCTGTTGAATAATTTCATGCAAACGGGATCTAGACCTCTATGTCCTTTAACCCATGGAACCAACTAAACCTAAAGAAAGCGTGGGCGACTGTTAACGGGAAATTACAGTATTTTCATGCAAATGGAATCACCACAATGCTATAAATAACCAGCCATATACGGGGTGCTGCCCTAGTCTATACAATTTCCAAAGCATTCTGTCGCAGTAATATTTAGTATTCATTACCAGAAAATGCCAGTTTAATGACTCGGGTACGAGAAGCACTAACTAGCCTTCACCCAAACACTGGTAATTTCTTGATTTGAACATAACAATCAGACGCCAACAATTAGACTCAATGGAAAGCTAACAATCTGAAGTTGATGGGCGAAGCATTAGCCGCCGCTAGATCTTGTAACGATTTAAATTAGAAATTAATAATTTAAAACTAATTTCAGGCATAAAATAGCAATTTCAGCACATACTGACGGATAGTATTTTGCAGATAGTAAGAAACAACATACAGAAGAAAAAATGCTAACGAGGTTCAATTTTACTGGCAGTTTTTAGTTTAAAAGTCGGAATTCTGCCTAACGCCGTTAGATTCTCACCCTGGTACATAGAAGACTTTCAAATAAAAGTAGAAATTCCATGATGGTCATTGAATAAACTGTTTGTCGTGTTACTGTGAAAGTTCTCGTCAAATTTAGAGTCATAATTCGGAGAATTACGAATATAGTAAACTGAGCAGTGGTAATTCTGAATAGCTTATTCCCCTGTCCACACCAACAGCTCATCAGCTAATCCTCAAAAAAAATTATGTGAATTGGTTGAAAATCCACCATTTGGTTGATTTCCCTAGATACTAAATTTTACGCAAATATAAGATAAAAACATTTCGAGAAAACAATAAAAGAAAATGAACGTTTGTATTGAGTTTTATGCAACACTTTTTAAGTGGGTCGGTACTACCAATACAATTTTTGACAGAAATTTAAAATGCACCAGACCTATACACAGTGCCATATCAAACTATCCAAATATCCCAAATTTCAAAAATTTGATATTTTTACCGAAATTTGATGTGTTTTCATCAGTCTCCCCTTAACAAATTCCCCGATTTTTCCCTAAATTCTCCAGATTTTATGAATTCACTGAATTTTCCAGGTTGAATGCCATCCTGAACTTTTGTAAAAAATGTGCACTTATTTATATACACAACATGTTACAAACTTAAAAAATAAAATTTAACTCTTCAATATGTACTGTACTAAAGTGATAGTGTATTTCAGTATTACCTAATGAAGCATGCTTGCTAAAGTGCTGCAAAACAATCTCCAGAAGCTTTTCGAGTTTTGGATGACCAACTGGATACTCTCCTAGCTCTGCATTATTATCTGGTGATAGGGACGCACAGGACTGAAATATGGTAAAGAGAATTCAAAACAAAATTTCGAGTGTAAGACAACGAGCAAAGAAATATAGTCCTGTGTAATCTAAAGTTCAGCACAGACATACAAAAAACAATATGTTGCTTCATAACTAGGCAGTCCACTGTGAGTAAGAATATGGAAAACCGTCCACATACTAACACCACTAATGTGGTTACGGGGATGTCGAGGTCCACTGTGAATGTTAATAATTCACCCCAATTTATCATAGGTTCACGACAGGTAAACTCCTATTACTTGAGAACCGGAACATGTAATTGTATAGACTTGAGAACCGGAATATGTATTTTTTGGACATCTTTTTAATTAAACAACCTAGTTTTACAACCAGGAACAATTGGTTTTTGCTTACGTAACATACTTACCTAATGACCATCTGCATTTTTCAGTATACATGGCAAGAAGCGTTAAAATTTCGACTATTTGTAAAGAAGTACCATATTACGGAGCCTACCCTTATGTGGCGCGGAGGGGCTACGTAAATTATAGCTTTTTTAAAATTGGAACGCCTAACTAACTTAAAACAGCCACCACATATCTAAATATTGGCACTATCTCTACTGAAACCCAAAAGTGCCTAACTTACGGTTAAAAGCACACCATTTCAAGTTAGACAAAGTCATTTGCTCTACTTACGGCAAATAATTGACATTTGAAAAAACATTACAGTATCAACTTGAATGTTAAACAAACGATGCTCTAACTCAAAATATCAATACTCTCAGTATTGTAATTTTTGATACCGTTATCTGAAAAATTATCTTATTTCCATCCTCCTATCTTCGTAGGCAGCAAAAAACGTGTGAAGGCTAGTCTAAATAATTTTATGCACTTTCACAATAGAAGAAAAGTGTTGGCAACTGGCACTCTAGATCTTCCAACACTCTACACAATATCCGAAAATACGGCAATCCTTCAGGTCTAGTCTTCTTTCGAATACCCTGCCATCTTTCCCGAAGCAGGGACAGCGATTACAATCCGCCATTTTTAGGCCTATTCGGCTGAGCGAAAAACGATGCGACGTTACTCGTCGCGTCCCAAACAAGCTGTGACGAGTAGCGGGAAAGGGGCGCCGCCTGACGGTGGTCATGTGCCCCAGGGAGCGCCATTGCAAGGGCCCGGAGTGCGTTTAAATTAAAGATTGGGACGAAAGGCATTTCCAAAACTTGTAAAGCATATAAAATACAGGTAAGTATTTTAGGATAGTAGTAAAATCATGTTATCATGAATCTCCATGGGCCAGCTTTCCTGCACTCACATACCTCCTCAGCAAACGTTTTGGTGAAAAGCTTACCATGAATTGCCACCTGTAGCTTACAGATGATTGTAGGTTTTCTGAATACAGAGGGCCACAGAAACACGATGTGAGAATCGTTACGGGTGGAATACGATTCTTCTACATAATGCATAAAATTATGTAGACTGTAGTTCACACGTTTTTTTCTGTCTGATGAAAACAGGAGGACTGAAAAATAGATATTTTTTTGGGATAATGCCTATCGAAAATTCATGATACTGAGAGTATTGACATTTTGAGTTTGAGCGTCGTTTGTTTACATTTGTGTTTCTATTACTTGTGAAAGCTTACTCAAAAGGAGTGTAGGCTCACTGGGATGTTGCTTCAAAGAGGAGAAAACACAAATTGCAGGTTTGGAAAGCAAAAACGCTGGTCAGCCATAGCCTTCAGTTCAGTCCGCGCTGACCTCTTATCCCTGGATCAACTTGACTGGCATAAAAGAGAATTGAATATGTGAGCACACAGACTTCAAAGCCAAGGAACACCACACTCAACTAGTCTGGAGAGTGACGATGTTCCTGCAAAGCCATGCCGGTGTAAAGGAGGTCCCCTCTAAACTCGATTGGCTAGGATACACGGCTCACCATCAAAAACTCGAGGAACCGATTTTGAACTTTGCCTCAAATCACGCAAAACAGCGCTGGCCAAGTAGGCCTAAAAAACGCCATTATGTTTCTACTGAACAGAATCGACCCAAACTTCCACTAAATCCGCTAAAACTCGACACTGACGCAACTCAACTTCCGGTTGACCAGTAATGTAAATACTGTGTATTTTTACTTATAATTTTCTTGGGCATAAAGCCACAGATTTGTGTGCTAGGTTTATTTATGGGTTACACAAGGTCCATGCTCAAACTACTCTTGCAAATTGATTTCTTCTAGTTAAAATTCACAGCCGCATTTGTGCTACGAAAAATTGAAGTGCAGTTTCAGTTTCTACTTTTAAAACCTTTAATATTAATTTAAACCCAACCTGAGTTTGTGCATACTTCTATATTGTTTTATTTTGTCTACAAATGTCGAATTACGGGCTAGTTACTCATTCCATACACTCCATGGCTTCAAAAAAGGTCTATAATCTGCTTTTTTTCTACTGAGCGTCAACGATGCCTAACTGATTCAGTACAAACGCAAGATAGAATGCAGGAGATTGACGTTAGCTCCTCCCTTTTGGGCCGAATTCCTTCACTTTTGAGCCACTCACAACCAAGCAGCTTTCTGCCAGCCTGTCCAATCCTGCTTCACCTCTACTTGAGATCCACTCTGGCAGAACTTGCACGCTAGGCTGCAAGCGATGGGGCTTAGCTGCAAACAAGCACAGATCAATCACTTTTAAGGCAGACAGACCCCTTGGCCTGACAGCCACTGGTGCTCACCTACAGGTCCGCGCTTTCCCTCTACCCTTGCCCTGGTTGCCTAGAGATAGCCCACCCCACTGCTCGATATAAGAAAACTGCAGCCCTCTGATCTCTAGCAAAGCTCAGGACCTTAGCCAGAGGTTACTACGCCAATCAGGTGGTAGAGATGTCTGCCTCCAAGCACGATTGCCATGCCAGGTAAAGGTTGTGGTAATTATTAGTTTGAACTTGGAAGTATTTTGTTTTAGGAACTCTATTCTAAATTCCTAGTCTAAAAACTTAAACTTAATTTTTAACCTTCTGGCTTAAGATAAATTTATCGGGACATAGGCTTCGGCAATTTTCAGTCTACATCTCCCCATAAACTTGAGGGTTTTAAGATCCCTTACTAAAAAACCACCTGTCGATTTAAATATGACTTAGTTCATTTTTTAAACTTGATTCTTCTATTTTTGACTTAGTTATTACTGAAGCGTGCACTTCAATGGTTGGCCCTGATAACGAAACTTCGTATTTATAGTTGAACTTGATTACTTACCACGTGTGAAACGAGTAACATAACTTTGACTGTCTTGTATTAGGTGTGAAACTGAGTAAACTGATTTTTGTTTTAATTTCAAACCCGAAATTCTTTGTCAACCAAAATGCGTTTATAACCTTCTTGCCAAAAAAAAACAGATCGTTCATGTAAAGAATTATTTTGTTGAAAAACTTCTGAAATGTTTTCAAACTAGCCTAAAGTTTTGTACAAACGTTAACTTGTCATTATTTAAACCAAGAGTTGTTTATTTTTGACTTTGGGTTCCTGAACGATTATTTGACGTAGTTAAGCATTAGGAGATATTTTTATTTCTAAACTAGCTTGCAAATAACTTGAAATCCCACAGTGATGGCAGCCAAGATTAGACTTAGTAAACTGTAAACCTAAAGTTCCGGCTCGACTCTCTATTGCTTTTCTACGGTGTAGACATGCTTTGCTAGTAACTACAATAGTCACTCCAAAGATACAGTTATTAAGAACTCGGCTATTGTTGCAACCAAGATGTCGGTGAACGTTACAAAAGCACCTCCCCTCGTAGCGTCCGCCGCTAAAAATTACTGGCAGCGGTGGGATAAACAGATGCCATTCCTGATCATTTATAACTCAAAGAAAACAAGGAGATACAGGAGCAGCCTGTGAGTCTGTAGCGAGATTCGGATCCACAGGGGCAGCCAGCGGACTTGCTTGAGAGACGGTCGATCGGATGCAGGCAATGGAAATCGTGCTAAGGGCCGGGTCCTAGAAACATGAGAATGGGACCGGCAGTCTGACTGGCGCAGGCGCCGGACCAGAAGGCGCCAAGTGGCCGCCCTAAAATGGTGAAACTGTCATTCGGTGGACCGTGAGAGACGGTAGGGGCCGTCCATTGAAAGGCGTCAGGCCGAAGGCGTGGATCAAGGGACCGTGCGGACCGAGAAAGTCGAAAGGCCGTATCCGATAGGAGGCAGGGATGGCTGTCAGGAAAAGAAGATCCGGTGAAATATGATAATGGTCGTCGTAGAATCGACTAAGGGCCAGGGTTCATGAAGAGTGATCGGCCTGTCCGACGAGGTGGGGCCGCTTGCGAAATTTGTTGGTGGTCAGATGGTTTACAAGGACGAAGGGCCGCCCAGGAAAGAACAGAAAGGACCTGACTTGAATGATTAGGGGCCTGCCGACGGGCCCACGAGACAAATCATGGTGGGGGGTATTAATCAGCACCGACTAGCTTGAAGCATCGATGGCAGTACTAGAACGTAGTTATGACTGTAGAACAGGTTTCAAAGAACAGTGGTTGTCCTGTGGGCGAGGTGGAGCTGCTCCTGAGTTGTCAGTTGGACAAGTGGCCTTACTTACGGTGGCCAGGAGACTGATTGGGACGAGGTAGCAGCCAGGCCGAGGGCCTGGAAAACTGGGTACGGCGCAGCCTGGTCCCAAGGCGTGCGGTGTCCTCACTAGTGACCTTCAGCCAATTGAGGAGACCGGCTGCAGGGTAGGCCGAGAGTCGGCCAACTATTAATAGGCAGAGAGTCCATGACGAACAAAGAAGTCAAGGCGACAAAAGAATGGAACGAGGCCCAATGTAGTCCTACGCCAGAGAAAGGCGTAGGCACGACTGTAGCAGCGCCCTAGCGCTCTCGTAATCCAATTCTAGGGAGCAAAGGACGAGCAACCACGCAGTGTGGCTGCCCTAGGAAGAAAGATGAAGCCAGGTCCGAGGCAGACACTTTTATACGACGCCTGACCCGGCGCATACGCAGAAGGGAAGCTAACAAACTTTCTCTTTGGGGCAATTTGCACTAAAGGAAAGGAATGCTAAGAAAAGAGATGTAATGTATATTTTCGTTGGTAACTAAAAATATGACAATGTCTTTAGTAAGTTTACCTTATCCAAGTCGGCACCAAACTTTTCTCTCATATCCTGCATGATATTTACGAAGTCCTCACAGCGCATTAACTCTGCTCTTGTCCTTGCATTACTTTTCTCTCCATTAACAGTATCTATAAAAATTCAATGTTAACAGATAATTGAAGAGGCAATGGAATTATAACTAATTGTGAACTACTTATCAATTAAATAAAACAATTATTACAGTACCCAGAAAAAGTGGGTGCGTCACTCGCCCACTTAACTTAAAATGATACATTGACTAGACTGTTTGAAACTTTTGTCACATAATATGTTTCAGGACAAAGAAAGCTACTGTCGTAAATTTTCTACTGTGACGTCATATCCACTCGGTGTTGACACAGATCAGATGTCTGCATTTGTTAACAGTTTGTTTTGGTGATAGTGGCTTCACATGGCATGGAAGACCAGAAAGGTCTTAACATGCGTGCCACACAAGGGACAATTCCAAGAAGCAACTACTATTACCACTACTACTTCCAAAAGAAGCACCACTTCGGGCATCCGCAGATGCACATCCATCCCTACGTTTAGATGAGCAAGACAATTTCTTAGAAAAACCATTCAACTTCCACACGTCATTGGATGGTATGGATGAAAGGGTTTTCTTAAAGGACTCCTTCTTGGAGCCAACTTGAATTGGACCACAGATCTTATCAAGAGCTATTACCACTACTACTTCCACAAGAAGCACCACTTCGGGCATCCAGAGATGCACATCCATCCTTACATTAGATGAGCAAGACAATTTCTTAGAAAAAACATTCAACTTCCACACGTCATTGGATGGTATGAATGAAAGAGCTTTCTTAAAGGACTCCTTCTTGGAGCCAAATTGAATTGGACCACAGATCTTATGTAAAGAAGTACCTCCATTCCGCACCGAACGTGGGGAGGAGGTAGCACAACCCCAGCCCAAAAAACTTGGAAAAGACTAAAATACCAGGGCCTGCACCTGGTTAATTTTAGTTTTTATTGCCTTATACGAAAATATACATTACCTATTTTATTAAATAGCAGTTTTCCCCTGTTGAGCTCTTATTCCCCTAGAAGAAAGTTGTCTTCCCTGCCGGGCTCGTAATACTACTGCGCATGTCTGGAAGTGGATCAGTCTTGTCGGTCAGGGCGGATGGCGTAACTGATATAGTTAGTTTACAGCGGATCTTGATGACGCAAAATGTAGAGTGTTGGAGTGATGTCGTAGCCCATACAAGTTTAAAATTTGAGCAAGGGTGATGAGGAATGGACAGATTCGCATGTAGATGAGTAGCAAGGGTATTCTCATCCTCCCCGCTTTTTTTTTGGTAGATGAAAGAGAGTGGAATGTAAATGCGGATAAGGAGTGGAGGATAGTAAGGAACGTAGTCCAGGGCCCAGTTGGTTGTGACAGAAGGGCTCCGAAGTTGATCCTCACCGCACAAATTTTGGTGAAGGACAGGAGCTAGGTTATTTATGGAAGGGCATGAAATCCTAAGGCAACTCCTTTGGCCTTGTTGTGACAGGGGGAGCAAGGCAACTCTGGGTGTAAACATCGGAGTGTGGGATAATGCTGTGAAAGACGGGATTGAAGGCGGCATTATCGAATTGCCAAACGGAGTATGATGACAAATTTTGGAAGTTATATGATGAAGCAGTTTTGGTCCAATCGGTGAGAGGAGTGAATTGAGCCTTTGGTGGAGTTGATTTTGGAGTCAAGGATTGAGTAGCAGTGGATGACGGATAGAAGAAGGGTGATGGTAGTGGTGAAGGAGCGTCAGGATGTAATTCCGAGACGGTTGGAGAATGGTTGGCACCTGCTGGGTGGCCAGGAGTGGGTTAGATACTGGTGCATGACGGAGGCGCCTTGTGTGGGAGCGTGCACAATAGTATGTCCTCCACGGAAGACAGGAGAGAATGGGAGACACATATGAAAGTTTTGCTTTCAAGAGAGCATAGTTTATGCGGAGTGACCTATTACGGTGGTTGAGGTATTCAATCTCATTTAAAAGAGTGTCATTCGTTACTTGAAGTTGTTCATTGACCTCCCGGATCGCCTGGACGGAGGCTGCTTCTTCCCATAGCCATGGTAGTTCAGCATTAGCGGCGCGCAATCTTCGGCAATGGCCAAAACGAAACGTATGTTAAAATCCACAAGTTTTAAGTCCTTGACTGAGAGATTCAATCCTTGCACCAGGGCCGCTCTTAAGACAGAAGCTGAAGGGAAGGGAGGAACGACGGAAGGCGGTGGCGTAATTGCTGGGGAAGTTTGACCAGCTATCCGCGGAAGAGGAGAGCCTAGTAGAGGTGGATCGGTAGTAGCTTGGGAAGAAATAACAACTGGTTGTTGTCGTTGTTCAGCATGTTGCGTAGGGATAGACTTTGGTTTGGTTTTCGGCGGAGCGAATGGGAGTCGTGATATGAGCTCTCGTCGGGACTGGTGGAGCGGAGAGATGTTTAAGAAATACGAGGGTGGAGGATCGAGACGATCCTGCAACTGCGAGAAGAGAATCGGAGGATGGCGTGATGTGCAACCGCTGTGATTTGAATGGCGGACCATAGGAAGGATCGGATGAAGATTGGTCGCTTCGAAGTGCGCTTAAGAGTCTTTGGCAGGGTTGATGATAAAGTTCGTTCCTGTCGAACCGACGAAGTAGATTCGGCCGGTTTGGTGACTGTGGAGAGTGGATTGAGGATGAAGTTGCTGTTGCTTTGATGAGTCTTGATTGTTCATAGGAACGGAAGCACTGGTGGCTTGGATTGATTGTCGGCAGCCTTTTTGTGCTCCCAGCGACAGGGATGCGGAACATATTTTGTTGACTTGCGTTTAAACCTGATGCATTTACAAGGTGGTGGTGCAGGCACATTTGGAACAATGTTTGGCGGTACAGGACCTTTGGAAGAAGAAGTGTCAGACGTGGCGATGAACACAACGGTTGCACAATGGGACGATCAGAGCGCAGGAAACGGCGTGCTAGGAAGAAGCAGGGAGACTCCTGGTGGCGGCCTGAGGAACTGAACAATGTATTTATGATGCGGAGTGGAAGAACTGTTGACGGGCCTGTTGACGGGAGACAGGAAAAGGATCGGCGGAAAGAGTAGAGACTTGTGGATATCCCCTCTCTTCTTTTCACGGTCGTTCAGATGTTTATAGAATGAACAGGTTTTCCTGTTGGATGGAGGATACCAAGGATCGTGGTGTGAAGTTGTAGTAAACAAAGATGTGGAGCGAAAGGATAAGGCAGCTGGAGGATTGAAAGCATACTGCGAGGAGTGAACCCAGAATCACTCGTGGCTTAGTGTATAATGCTGCAGAACCGAATAGCACGAGATTTATTGGTGATGTAAAAGAAAGTAAGTTTGTTGGGTGCCAAGAACATGGGCAAAAGGAGCACTGATGACGGAGTTACGTTCCGATCGAGGTTGAAGCGTATTGCTGGTGTACGATGGAATTGGTCACGTTGTTGTCTGGTTTAGGGAGAGCAAGACACCAAGTAGGAGTTTGTCGGATTGAGTCTTCTTTTTTCTTTTTTTTACTAAACTGAGACAGAGTGCGATGGAGGTGGCGAGATGAGGATGGGTGTAAGTCACGTGATCCCTGGAATGGAAGGAAAGCGAGAGTGGACGAAGAGCACAGGGGATCGCGGGGATAAAGCGAGATACTCTGGAGAGCGGAGTGGGGATAGCTGTGTGTAGGTCACATCAAAGTCCCGGTCAAAATCCTCTTCCTCTAAACAGAGGCGGGAGGTGGATGCTCTTGAAAATGGTGAAGAAGGGGAGCGGACAGGAACAGGTTGTGAAGGATTGGATGGTCCGGAAAAACAACACCCTACAGGACTATCTTCGGTTATGCAGAAGGTCCTGGAGAATGCAGGAAAAGGTACAGGTAGGCGAAGCGGCCGAGTGAAAGTTGGTGAGGTAGACGAGGATGCTCCAAGAGGATGGGTGGTAATTGGAGAAGGGAGGATCAGCCAAGCAGTCCTGGAGAAGCCTCTGGGTTTGAAGCCCCCCCCCCACGTTCTTCTTGCGGGAAATGTGATAAGAGGCAAGGAAAGTTCGAAAAAGAAGAATCTCGAGGAGGGCGGATCATCTTGACATGTGGAATAGGGGATCAACCTGTCCGTCGCGCAGGAGCAGATTGACAAAGATGAAGTCGACGGAAAGGGATAACAGAATCAGCAGGTTCCGAAGCGGAGTGAAGAATGATGTTGTTGCTAGCAAATCCAGGTTCGGGTGGATCGGGATTGATGATGGTCTTGTCATTGAGTGATTCAGGATCGAGGATAGCAAGGTCACTAGCAAGCCCCATTACGGATTGAGCGGGATTGAGGATACTGTTGCTGCGAGATGGCCCTGGGCCATGCAGAGTGGGATCAAGGATCATAGTTCTTCCTGGGGACCCAGGATCAACAGCAGAAGATGAATTGCAGGTACCGGGTGACGGGATCGTGAAGCGAGGATAGGACTCGGAAGAGTCTGCATCCGAAAGGATCACAGGCGAGTCCATGATGTGTTCGCGGAGTGTAGAGATGAAGGACAATCGTGAAGCGGAGCGAGGATAGTGAAGCGGAGCGAGGATCGTGAAGCAAGGAAGGCTCAAGGACAACCACGCACACCGATTGCCTTAGGAGAAAAGATGATGATCCGCTACTGCGCTCCATATTTATAGACTGATCCACTTCCGGACATGCGCAGTAGTATTACGAGCCCAGCAGGGAAGACAACTTTCTTCTAGGGGAATAAGAGCTCAACAGGGGGAACTGCTATTTAATAAAATAGGTAAAGTATATATCGTCGGCTAAAAAATTTTTTTTATCAGCAAACAATAAACCATCGGCTATAGCTTCCCATCAGCATAAAAAGAAACTATTGCCGCGGCGGCTGCTAAATTCTGTTTCTACTGCTTAAACAACAATATACATTACCTACATTTTTCCTCTGGAGATTTAAGAAATTAGCCAATCCCCAGCTTTATAACCCAGAAGTGCGGGCCTGCACTTCCCTCTGAAAGTATAAGAGCGCCAAAAGCACGTTCCAGTCATCTTTTATTCCTCTTGATATGTCATGGTGGTGGCTCAAGAGGGGAGGCAGGGTGGATACAGGTAATGTACATTTTCGTTTAAGCTATAGAATCAGAATTTAACTGCCAGCTGTGCTACGATGGCTATGCTAAATCAGACGGCGACATATGGTGTGAGTTATACGTAGGTTTGACTTAGCTTACGTATACTGTTGTAGACTTTTTACGGTAGTTTCAAAGACAGCTATGCCCAACTTTTTTCGAAAACAGAGTGATAGTTCCTAGGCCTGAGCCTAAGTAAACTAAGTGCTGGTATAAAACTGCCACCACGAGAGAAAAACATTGAAAAACCAGATGAGGCCGGGTTGATTTCTGTTTCGGTTGCTTAAACGACAATAAACATTACCTGTCTTTTAGCACATTACCTGTAATGTTTTCATGTTGTGGCTCATTTCCCTTGAGAAAAACTTGTTGGCTTCCCTGCCGGGCTCGTTGCTGTACCTTCCGCGCATGCACAGGCGCAGGCATCCTATAAATACGTCCAATCGGACCTTGCTTCCTCCAAGTGGTAACCTTACGTTACTTAGAGGGGCAGCTGGGCGGGTAGAGGTAATGTATGTGTTTAGGCAACAGCAAAAGAAATCAACCAGCCACACCCTGGTATTTCAATGTTTCTACTGCCGACGAATACATCCATTACCTGCATATAAACAGACCTTGTCAAACATGACGGAGAGACCAAGGTTAACGATCACCTGCGCTACGAGCTGGCTGCCCCAGAATCAACGGACCCTGTGAACCGTAAGTCATCCATTAGTATGCAGTCCAAAAGACGAGCTGAAGAAGAACTGTAGACTGTGATGGGAGTGTGACAGAGCTGGCCACACACCGGACGACAGTGATTACTGGAACAAACAGGACGGCCCGAGAACGAGAAGAACGGACGGTGTAGGTGCCCGATAGGTAAAAGAAGACCGAAGTGAAGATCTACGTGAGGCCAGGTGGGAGTCCGTTGAATCCCACTTGTCTTCTTCTCGTTCGGTTCCTTTGACACCGTCCTTGTGTAAGATTGTCGTTGAGTTTACAAGTGGCCTATTGGTGACGTAAATACAGAAGGGGGCGAGGGACAGAGATAGGCGGCCTGTCTAGCTAAAAGATGGGCGACCGAGAAGTCTTGAAGAAAAGTGTCATCTTTGTGAGTAGAACTAGAGTCCGGCCAATGAAAGAATGACTTGGCGTTTGTCGAATATCGCCCATGTTTGCCAATACGATAGGTGCACTTTGCCGACAGCGAGTTCAATCGAGCCCAGACATGGCGTCGGCGTCGAATTCGGCTTCGTTAGGGTATCGCGGTAAAAAAGTCAAGTTCGGGAGATAGTTTAAAACGTCGTAAAGTATTTTGAATCTAGGGTGAGTGAATGTGGAGAGTTTAGAACAAACACACAAGCCAGAAAGTGTGCAATGGCTGCTACTGTGTCGTGAGGTTTTCCTATACGGCTCCTGCAAGGTGCGTTAAGTCTATAAGCTTATCCGGGCAAGTTATGTACAGACACCGAGAAAAAAATGAAAATTTTAACTTGTTAAAATTAGTTTTTAATATCATAAAAATACTTACCTCCAGTCTACATGCTAAATTCGTTTAATTTTGCTTTTCCCATGCTCAACCACCCATAAATCCTGAATTTATGAATTTCAACGTCAGTTGCCCTCTTTTCCCGCTAAGCGCGCTACCAGTGCTGGCGCTGCAGCCGCCTGCCTCGTGGGGAAAACCCCATTCGCTTTTTGAACCTTTCTTGTTCGTTAGCGGGGAGGCAGGGCGGGTTCTACTGGAGGTAAGTATTTTTATGATAGTAAAAACTAATTTTAACAAGTTAAAATTTTCATTTCTTACTATCTGCAAAATACTTACCTCCAGTCTACATGCTGACTTTGTCGGAAAGGCGGCGGGCAACTAACAAAAAAGGGTTAAGTACAAAGTAAAAATTTTCCACTAAGTCCAACAACCTTAATCAGTCAACTCACCTCATGTGTTGTCTTGATGTTCTAGTCTCCTCCCTCTCTCGTTCTTTGGTTTTCGGCGTTATGGTTTTTCTGCCTGCCGAAACTATGCGATATGGCTTTCCTCTGGTGTGCGTTTCTCTCTCGTGTCCGCAATTCTCTAGAGCGCACTGCCAATATCCTTTCCACCTGCGTTCGTCTGTCACTGATTGGTCTTCCGCACTGTCGTCTGCCGGTTTTGTTTTGACCCGGCGACCACGTGCTGTTTGACGACGTTACGTCCACTCTCACCACAGGTTTCCCTCAGATAATGCTTAATGAAGGTGTTCCTGCTCCTCCACGATCCCGCTGCTACAACTTCGTCTAACGGGGTCCCGCAGCCGTATGCCCATGAGGCCGATAGTGCCCTGAGTTCATGTGCCCGAATCGCACTTGGGACGTCCGGGTGTTCCGGGCTCTGTTCATACGCCCTCTTGATCACCTGGCATATCCAACTTCCAAGTTTAAAGGGGGTTACCCGTTTGTTTAATACTTCGCCTGAAGCCGAGTCCACGTCCAGAAACAGCGGTGTGTATCCCGTTCCTTGTCTCACTTTCTGTATTGATGTTGAAGTCTTGTCAATGTAGTATCGGAGTGCTCTTATTGGACATTGTGGTTCACTGCTCCGTTCTCCAGACTTCTTCTTCCCCAAGGCGAGGATCACAACAGGTTTCTGTGCGACGTCCGGTCTGGAATTCTTCGCCTGGAAACAAGCCGGGAAGACCAGGGAGACTGAGGACCAGTCCCTGGCGAAACGAAGGAAACCATCGTCTCTAGCGAAGGCTGCTAACTCGCTTTGGCGTGCTGCCGACGCCAGTGCCACTAAAAACACCGTCTTCTGAGTAAGTAGCATTGCATTTGCACCATGGAGTGGTTCATAAGGTGGTTTTGTTAAACTATCCAACACAAGAGGGAGATTCCATGTAGGGAACAACTTCTTTGTCCTCGGTCTCGCTTTTTCGAATGAGGAGATCATTTGCGAGATCCTGGGGCCCGTCCCGACGGACGACTTGCCTAAGCAGGTCAGTACGGAGTTTACTGCTGCCCGATAGCCCTTGATGGAAGTTGGGGAAAGGCCTTTTTGAAACAGTTCTTCCAGGAATTGTGACCATGTCACCACCGGGGGGTCACATGGGTCACAGCCTTGTTCAGTCGCCCACTTGAACCATCGTCTCCATTTGCTTTCATACATCTTAACTGTCGAGCTCCAGACGCACTGTAGGAGTCTGTTCGTGACTTCCTCTGAGAAACCTTCACGCGTCAGGTGTCCCCGTAAAGTCACCACCCGTGAAGATGAAGCACCTCCGGGGACGGGTGGATCGTCCTCCCGCGGTTTTGAGACAGGAATCGGGGGGTTAATGGTAGATGAATCGGATCTTCTTTCGCCAGTTCTAGTAGGTCTGGGAACCACGTCGCGGCTGGCCACAACGGTGCAACAAGAATGTATGAACCTGAATCCTCTCTGATCTTGTTCAGAACGAATTGGAGAAGGCAGAAAAGTGGGAACGCGTATGCATCCATCCCTTTCCATGGAATGGAAAAAGCATCTGTCGCCCATGCTAGATGGTCCGGGAAGGGGGACACAAAGTTCCTCAATTGCGAGTTGCTTCTTGTCGCGAACAGGTCGACCATCGGTGTTCCCCATGTTGCAAAAAGACCACGACACACATTTGGATCGAGCTGCCATTCCGTCGTTGGCATTTCGTTCTTCCTGGAGAGCCCGTCGGCCCACACATTGAGCCTCCCCGGGATGTGTCTGGGTATCAGAGTGATCCTGAAGTCCTCGCAGAGTTGCATTAGTAGCGATGTTTCTTGCATCAAGGTTTTGGAGTGTGTCCCCCCTCCCCGACGGATGTAGGCTACCGCCGTAGAGCTGTCGGACATCACTCCGATGTTCATTCCAGAGATTTCCTTTTTCCAACAGTGAAGTGCGTTCCTGACAGCTCTCAATTCTAACACGTTGATGTGTAGACCGCTTTCCGCTGTCGTCCAAATTCCTGCCTCTGTCCAATCTCCCAGATGGGCTCGCCACCCTGTGGATGACGCATCCGAGAAGAGGAGCAACTCCGGACTTTCTTCCTTCAAAGGCACACCCACCTGGAGGTTTTCCGTTGACATCCACCATGTCATGTCTGGAAAGTCGTGAAGAAGTACCACGTCGTTCCAAGACTTCCTTGGGTTCCATTCTTCTTTTCTGAACCAGTGGATGGGTTTCACTCTCCACTGGCCCAGTGGTACCAATGTTGCATTGGAATTTAACATACCGATTGTCGATGCGAGTTCCTTTGCTGACGTCTCCGTCCTGGCGTGGAGGTTCCGTAGGGAGGCTACTGTTTTCTCCACTCTCTCTTGTGAGGGCCGGACCTTGCACGTTACCAAGTTGAAATCTACCCCGAGGAACACGAACAATTGGCTGGGGGTAAGCCTTGACTTTTCCCAGTTTATCCCCAGTCCGAGAGTACGAAACAACTGTATGCACCTGTTCATCTGGATTATAAGCATGTTTGGCGACAGGTGGCGGAGTAGCCAATCGTCCAAGTACGCGTGTACTTTTATCATCTCCTGGTGGAGTGTCGCGAGAACAGGACGCAGGATCCGGGTGAAAACTTGCGGCGCTGTAGACAACCCGAATGATAGGGTTGTAAATTGAAACGATGTTCCTTCGCACAAGAACCTGAAGAGGTGTCGAACTGCGGGGTGTAGCTGGACGTGGAGGTACGCGTCTTCGAGGTCTAGAGAGACAGTGTATTCCTTGCTCCGTAGCGCCTCGCGAATCCTCCCGATTGTCTCCATCTTGAATTTCTCTTTCTGTATATGGCGATTCAGCAGACGAAGGTTGAAAATCAGCCGGGTCCCCCCCCCCCTTCTTCGGGATGACCCTCACCGGGCTCCAGAAACCTTTGGAACCTGGTGGAGACTTCTCGATCGCCCCTTTCTGAAGAAGCTTCTCCACTTCCATGCGAAGTTCCGGGGTCTTGATGTCCTGACACGCCATCCCAGGTGCCTTGTCGGAGAGCTTTGGTGACGAGATTAGGGGGGGGGGGGGTGGTACCCGAACTTGATGTTTCCAAGATGAATGCATCGTCCGTAATCATTTCCCAGTCGCTGAGGTGTATCGCCAGTCTCCCCCCCCCACCTGACAGTGAATGGGGAGAGACTGCCCGGGGTGGGCGTCAAGGTTTGCTGTTGGCTCTCCTCCCTCTTCCTCGGGATGCGCCTCTACCTCTCTGTTGTCCTCTGCCTCTCTGTTGACCGGGATTGTCCCGAAAGGGCTGCAGGTCCGTTCTCCTCTCTCCTCTCCCAAATCCCCTCCCCTTACCATCTTGGGGGTAGTGCGGGTAGTTGGGAAAAATCCTGCTTGAAGGCCTGGTCCTAAACCGACTCCCTCTGGCACCCGAGGTCCCCGCGTGAGGTGGTCTGGTCTTCTCTTTCAGTTCTGGGGCTAGTTGAAGGAGTTTTCCTCCGAACACCTCCGTCGACCCGTGTATTGGCGCCAACCTTAACTGGCCGGGAACGTCCGTGGGGATGTTTGACGCAGTTTCGAGCAGCGCATCCCTCTTCCAAAAAACCGAGTTTAAAAGGAGCCGCGACGATCAGTTCAGGCTGACCCGTTGAAACGACGAGGCCCGTTTCATCATGTGGAGGCACTCCTTTACAGTTTGATTTTCCCTGAGAGAGGGTACTTCAGCCACGAGGCTCTTGAGAGCTGCCGTAGATGCGGAGTAGGCTAGTTCCGAATGCGAATTAGCGCGAATGCTGCAACGTAGTAGTATCTCATCCTCGTCGAATTGCTGCATTGGTGTGCGGATGAACTGTGGGGTCCGGATGGTAGAGTCCAACTCAAGGTTCATTTTCTCTGGGAAGTACTCCGCCTCAGGGAAGGTAGAATACCGCTTCTTGGATGGGGCACCTTTTCCCGTTGACCTGAAGAAAAATTTCGTCATAGCCGGGTCGTGGGGAGGAAGAGGCTTCGAAATCGAAATTGGCTGTCCGTTATTCTGCGTGAGAGATTCCGCGTTGAGCAACTGGCGGAACCCAACCGCCGACTGAGGAAGGTGAAGGGGTGGGTCCTTGGTCGCCCCCGAATTCGCGAGCGTTTCGAGAGGCGGGTCGTCCAGATTAAGTTCCACTGGGGTCGCTTCCTTGCAGAACCTGGTCTCCTTAAGGTGTTAGAACACGAAACCAGCAAACTGTTTCCAATGGATGAGTCCAGGTCCTTCCTCGAAGGGGTCGTCGTTGTCGGTCGATTCCGGAGTGGGGGGGGGGGGCGTGATGCGACCGATTCCCGCCACTGTTTTTCTTGATCACGTTGTTCATCCCCAAAGCTTCTCTCTTCCCTGAACACGTTATCCTCATTGAACACCACCTTCTTCCGTTTTGCCTCCGGCGACAGGGAACCACGATCGCATTCCCGTTTGCGTGTAGCAGAGTTACTCCTAGCAAGGTGGTCTTGGTAGTAGAACTGGTCATCCTCATAATCGTCTTCCCCTTCTTCCTCATAAAAATCCTGTTCCCTGACAAGTGGAAGAACCGCTCTAACCGGTGAAAAATGGTGATCTGTGGATGTTCGGGGATGTCCGGGGAAGTCCGGGGATGTCCGGCGATGTCCGGAGAAGCCTGGTGAAAAATCGCGAACAGGCGAACTGCGATCCTTTTCGCTGTACATAGGTTGACGTCGGGTTGGTAGATGTTCGCGAGGTCCCTGATCAGCACGAACTACACGTGAGCTGCGATCCGCCCATGAACTGCGATCGATGTGCGGTCTGCGATCGCCGTGCGAACTGCGATCACCGTGCGGACTGCGATCCCTGGAATAACTGCGATCCGCCAAACTGGTTTCAGTTCTACGTGGGCTGCGATCGTGATCGCTGCGAACTGGCGAACCGTGTAGACAGCTCGCCTTGCTGAGTACGGGATCCCCCGTGTCAGAACCTAAATCCACACTACACGCCCTCCCGCTGACCCTTTTCTCGGGCGCGGGCAGGGCTTTTTTTGACTCGTGCCGATTATCCTCACGTTGGCCTTCCCTTTTCTCGGGGGCTGAACGTGTTTCCTTCATTTTTGGCACATTTTTATCCTGTCCGCTAACCCTTTTCTCGGGCGCTGACGGATTGGTCAAATTTTTGGGCTTGCTATTATCGTGTCCGCTAGCCCTTTTCACGGGTGCTGACAGATCGCCCTGAGCTTTTCCACCACTCACTTGTCCACTGTTCTTTTTAACAGTCGTGCTCTTAGAATGTTTACCTTCCCCCTTTTCCTTTCGTGAGATTGAGACTGCACTGTGGCGGGCTGGACTGTCCCTTGAACTAGCTTCCGTCTTTCCGTCGCGCGGCCTCGGCTTACTCTGTAGCGCACTGCCCGGCGAACCACCCGTCCGGATCGCCGGCGAACCCTTTGTTTTGATCGCCGGCGAACCCTTTGTCTCGTGCTCCTCCAGACATTTGACAAGGATTGCAGTCGATCCCTCTACGTGAACTGATAAGTCACTGTTCAAGAGTACATTCTGCTCACCATATTCCTTAATGGGTGCGTCCGACATTGGTTCCGAAATCACACAAGACTCAGTGTGGGAAGTCATTGCAGCACTGGCACCAAAACTGTTGCTTGAAAAACCTTGCTGGGCTATCAACGCGTTCACCGTCGACTCTAGTCCCGCGATGGATCCCAATACCTCACCTCGAAACTCCCCAATTTTCGTGTCCACGTGAGATATCACCGTAGTGCTCACTTTATGTATAACTTTGTCCTCCATATCGGCCGTCCGATCGGAAACGATCGATTTAGCCGTGTCACGGGCCGCCGTCACCATAGCCCCCAACGAACCCTGCGGGTAAACAGATTTTTCACCGAGTGGAAAACCGTCAAATTCCGATGACGAATCTGTTGCACTAACCACTAATTCTTCAACGAAGATCGGCGCCTGAGGGTCCTTGGCCATTTCAGCTAGTCTCCGATCGAGGGAAAAATGTTCTTTCTTTTGCCTTTTCTTTACTTGTTCAAGTTTCTGATCGGATCGTCTCCACGTCCACAGAATGCGCTTCACGGAGTTTGGGTTGTGAGCTTCGCAAATATTGCATTTTTCGTTACCAAAATCACAAATCCTACACCTCCTGCATAAAGGATGGAGATCTAAAGGTGTTTTCTGGTGCGTGCACGAAGCAAAATCACCATCCTTAAGTAGTTCGTCAATCCTAGCAAGTTCGTCCTCACTATTGTGGTCGGCCATTTTCTTTGTAGGGAAAAACGCACGACTTCACTCGTGCGTGCTCAAAAACGAATGGGGTTTTCCCCACGAGGCAGGCGGCTGCAGCGCCAGCGCTGGTAGCGCGCCTAGCGGGAAAAGAGGGCAACTGACGTTGAAATTCATAAATTCAGGATTTATGGGTGGTTGAGGATGGGAAAAGCAAAATTAAATGAATTTAGCATGTAGACTGGAGGTAAGTATTTTGCAGATAGTAAGAAACGGCCGCTTGTATCACCCATTTTGCATCCCAGTTTTTTGGACAAGTCAATAATAAGACGTATTATTGTAGACATGCATGCAAGCAGTGATTTGGGAGTGGGGACCGCAGCCTAGTTTGCTATTTTTATGGTTGTAATCGGTGTTAGCAGCAATTAAAGTAAGCGGCGGCGCCAAATTGGTACGGCGGTGAGAGGGAAAACGATGCGCAGATGCTTTGTTTCGTGCTAGGATTCAAAACGTTTGTCAACAGAACAAATCCATTAAAGAAGATTAGCGCAACACTAAAGGCTTAACGTCTGGATACGGGAAATCTTACGGGAAATAAACAAAGGAGCGGTCGCATTGAAATGCATGCTTATCTGACAACTAACACTGTCAATGTATTACTGTAACTACGCTTTTTTTCTCGTTAATCCAGGATTTACACACGCTTCAAGGTCACACGTGTGAATTTATTGTAAACTATTTTCGCATCACCAAAAACAGCCGAAACCATGAGACTGTTTCTATCAACAGTTTTTCGTGATAGTTTTTTTTTTTAGACACGTGGAACTAAATTAGTATTTATTCTTAATTCGTCTTATTTTACTTTATTTTTATGAATTAAATAAATTATTAAATAAATTAAAAATATTTAATTCAGTATTTCACAATTCTTTTGTTTGGCTTTTGGGCAGCTGAATTTGGATGGCTTGCCTGCGTTACTTGTTGTTGCCTAGCAACCACAAGGGGAGAATGAGTGATGCGTGAAGCGCGACGTTGAAGCAAGGTTGAAGTACAAACCTTGTTTTTAAATCATTTTTACTGTAAAAGTACTGCTACTGGAGCAAACATTTTCTCACTTCACTATGTTATGAGCGGAAACATATTATCTTTCTTCATTGCCGAAATTATTTTATGTGTTGTACGTAGCCATAACAACGTCTCGAAACGAGACCGTGTCACATCATTCCATTGGATTCAAAGCATGGACGAGCTCGATTTGATCGTATTCGCAGCTGTCTCTTGCGACAGGAACTATCCCTTGACCAAGTTCGTAATATAGCACTGCTAAACCATACGAAATATACACATATGTGCCTTGGTAATGGGTGAATGGCCAACAGTGCACCTTGCACCTCAAACAGGCAAGCGAGGCCACGACTTAAACAATTGATGATAACATCAAGTCATTCTCTTAGTGGCCCGATTTTAATAGATGTTTACGAGCTCTGGGCGCGAGAAAAAGAGAAACTATATAATAATATTTAACCTTACCTCAGTGAATGTGCAGTACTTGGAGGGACCGACACGTGAAATTCCTGGACTATGAAGAAGCGGCTACTGGCGTACAATCGGAGATTCTAGAGGATCGAAGCACAGATGACATGTCAAGTAGGACAGGAACGAGAGTTTGTTAGTCGGTCGCACATGGAGTCCGTAGTTCCAAACGGTGCACAGAACTGTCGGAGCACAGGGGATCGGAGTGTAAATATGGCACGGGAATTAAATATGAAGGCGGTATATGTTTTTCAAAGTCGAAGACTGTTTTCGAAATTGGAAGTGATGCGAGAAAAGGAGGAGCCAGGATCGCAGTGAGGTAGGCCCAAGTTCAGAAAGTAAGCTTGTGACAAAGAGAGGGGGGGACCGAATGAAGGCTGGAAGAGGAGACCGAGGAATTCGAAAAGGCCAAATGAAGCTTTTGAAGTAGCGCATGATGACGAGTGTTTCACTATGGGTGGTGAAAGGAAGTATAATAGTGCAGAACCGGCTGCTCGCATAATGGTGTTGAAAAAATGTAACATTGTTAACGATGGAAAACGTGGTCGCTATGGAAGGGACCGGAAACCGAGTGCAACACCTTTTGCTGAACGACGACAAGCATCACAGGGCAATTGTCGAGTCGAAACGTTGGAACATTGGGCAATAAAGGAGAAGACTGGTATGAAGGTGCTGGCATTGTCGAAGTGCCAGACACTGTAGGCACTAAGATTACGAAAGTCCGCCGGCAAAGAAGCTGTAGACCAGGAGCCAATGATCCTAACCACCGTTGGGTGAACACCTTGGTGGCCCGAGGATGGTAGGCCCCGTCGACTAGACGTTAGAAGCGGAGGACGAGAAGAAGGTGATAGCATTGGACTGCGCATGCCAATGTGAGGAGGAACTAGAGATTCTTGAGATCCAGAGTCCTGGGAGGTCGGAATAGGAAGGTTTGCGCACCAAAGGAGCCCGTGTGCGAAGACCGGAGCTTGGAAGACTAAGGACTGTAAGGTGATGTACGCGTTTTCGACTTTGCGCAATGTTGTATGCGCCATGGAGGCGTAAAAGGTAGCCGTGACAACCAACAGATTTTGTGTTTGACAAAAATGTTCTCGGTCTTTAAAGTTGTATTCGCTGTGTGCGCAGATGGTCCACCTCAGCAGCCAAAGTAGCGTTAGAAGTCCGAAGAAGGTCTACGATAGATGATAGTTGTTGATTGGAGGCACGAAGACTGTCGAATTGTTGTGCAGCGAGCCGACGTCAGAAGAGAAGAGATATTCATTTCGAAGTGGGCTAAATCATCTGGCGAGAGTTGGAGCCCGTGAAGTATCGCGGCTCGAAGAACTTCCGAGGACGGGAATGAAGTGGGTCCAGGGACAGTTGACCTGGGGACCATCGAAACTAGTGGATCGGCTGGAGGATCACTTGCTGTAGCAACAGATAGGACCGTTGGAAGGGGACCGAGCTGGTGTGTAATGGTGAGTAAAGGCGGAGAACTAGTACTACGTCAGCGAACCGGGCCTCTATTCTTAGTCGGAAGCAAGAAGTTGATTTGTACTTTTTGCGTGATGTACTGGGAGAAGATTTCACAGGAGAATCTGTGGACGGGGGATTGGTAGAACTAGCGGCGCAGGATCTTGAGAGGCTGGAATTGGAGGAACAAGCGGAGGATTAGGAGCAGTCTGCTTAATATGACGAGGTTTCTTACCTTTGGATGGGCCCTTTCCCAGGTGATCAAGAGGCACAGGTGGAGCAGTCGAATCAGGAGGAGCTTGTTGTGTGGCATGTTTTCCTTCAATGCAGTCCTACTGCGAAATTTTTGCTGGCGCTTCAAAATTTCCAACCACTGAGTTCCTGAAATAGTCGGACAAACCACTTCTTTGTGTACCAATCGCAGGAGCGGTGATACTGGGAGCATGGGTGCGGGTCAAAGTGAATTCGGGAACCGTCAAAACTTAGGCAACCACAACGATCGGGGCTAGGATACGTTGGAGGTGGAATCGGAGCTTAACAGGAGCATCACGATTAGCTTGAGCATCTAGGTCAGTCGGAGAATCAGTCGCATTAACCGGGAGTGAAGAGTCCATGTTTGAATCTGATAATAGTGCAACTGAGACGTCGAAGCGATGGCGAGACAATAGGTTTTGTGCCAAAACTTGACGCCCGAGGATTCCCGGTAGAAAAAGCCCTCTGTCGACAGAAAGAGGAAGGAGACCAGGTGCTTGGGGCGAGACTGGACGCTTGGGGTGCTCGAAGACTGTTGAAGACCAGGCCAATGAAGGAAGAATGGGATCATCTTGGAAAGTGTAGTGCAACGTTGTCTAAGGCCCGTGGAGACCGTAAAGATGGTCCTATTTTAATATGGCAGAGGTGTGTAGCATGTTAAGCTGTCTCCCCTCTCCCCCCCCTCATTGTTTGTATTCACGTTGAGTGTATGATACAAGTGAAGAGGTTGGAAGAAGGGCTGAGCCCACGTTTGCAGGGATCATAGGAAAAACGTAGAGCGTTCCGTATGCCTGAAGCAACAGCTACAGGAAAGGGGCCTAAGGAGGACAGAGGGAGCCCGATGGAGCGTAGCGATAGACGAACAGGGAGGTCCTGGTGAAGCATCAGAGTAGAGGGGAATTCTTTGAATGGTTGAGATGGAGAATCCAACGAAGAACATGAGGGAAAATCTGAGGGAGGGGGGAGAATAGGGTGGCAAGGTGAAACTGTCAAGAAGAAAGGACTGGAAGGTGACGTACTGAACAAAGTGGCAGTCTGAATGTAACAGCCGGGGCCTGTGATTGGCTGTGCCAGTCGTAACATGCGTAACATGCCTTATGATGAGCGGCGTAGTCACAGCGTAGAAGTCTTCTGGCATGGCGAAAGATATCATTCTGTTGTTGTGTTCATAGCGTTTTTTAATTTTTTTTATTTTATACGGGGTGTTTCATTAACAATTTCCAAAAGTATTAGTACAGAATACTGGAACAAACAAAGAAAGAGGTGGACCGAGCGTCCTATTGATATCCTAAAGCGGCCCCTGGGCCTGGGAAGGAACCGTCAAAATCGCAGTGCAGGAAAGTTCAGGCCCCGTGAGTCTAGCAACGGACCGGTAGAAGCACTTAGCGCAGGAGCCGTGGAACAAGCAGATGGACAGATAAGAATTATCCCTGGAACATTAACAGGCATATGGCAGAGAAGGACTGGAGACCGTGTGTCCGGGGTACCTGTAGAGGACCGTGGCAAAATGGGAATCGATTCACATGGGCTAAGCCAAGGAGAGGCCGAAAGATCCAAAGTCAGTTCTAGGCATAGAAGACAGGGTGAAGGCGGCATCGGAGAACTGGGACGGTCCTCGGGGGCAGGTGGATCGAGGACTGCTGAAAAGATCGAAGTACCAGGACAACAACAGCCGACGAGCGGACTGCCAGGGTAGCATTGTATGGGCGCAGAGACCGGTTCATAAATGACAGAATTTCGAAAACGAGGGAATGGAACAGGCAACGTGGTAGTTGCAGGGTCGGGCAGTGGAAGAGAGTCTTGGTCTGAGGAAGGTGGTTCGAACAGCTCGTGGCCCGATAAAGGACCCTCTTCATCGGAGTTAGATGGCCGATTACTGTGGTGTTGAATTAAAGCCGAAGGGAACATAGGCCGTACCAAAGCGGGGACATGGCGAAGGTGCCGAAAAAGAGCAGGAAACTGTGTGGAACAGTTACACAAGCTACGGCGAAAGGAGGAGTCGGACCGTAGGGGCTTGGAGAAGCACGGACGTCCAGTGCGTCGGGGAGGTGTAGCTTGGGAGATCCTAGTGGGACTGTGGACTCGTGTCAGAGATCCAGAGGCGCTAGAGGTCGCAGGCTCTGACCGTAGCCCGTAAGACAGTCCAAAACCAGAAGAAGCAGCAGATTGGACGATCGAGGCTCGTGCAGACTGACACCTGGGTCGCAGAAGAAGAAGCAGGTCAAGACTATCCAGTGAGGCACCGACGCAATTACCATAGGATAATGCATGGTGAAGAACCGTTGATGTAATCCAAGGTGTCGTGGAGACCGAGGGGGACCAGAGAAAACGAGAAGTACTAGGGGCCAGAAGAACAACTAACCGCAGTGGTACCCTAGGAAGAAAGATGAAGCAGGGTCCGGCTGGGAATAAAACAAGTTTTTCGTTAGGGAAATGAGCCACAATAGAAGATATGCTATAATAGATGTTTTTTGTCGGCAATAGAAACGAACATTTTAATGCTGCCTAAAATTAGTTTTTACTATAATATTGACCTTCAGTATGTGCTAAAATCGCTTCGATTTGGCTATTTTATGCCCGAAATCAATTTAAAACTCTTAAATTCCTTTTTAAATCTCATTATGATTAGTTTAGTTAATCTCCCGCTAAGAGCGCTGGTGGCGCTTCCTATATAATAATGGTATAGTGGCAGTGGCTCTCACTTTGTTTCTACCCTGTATCAACCAGTACTCCTCGGGTTCGATGCGAGCGGGAAGGATGGGTGGGTTCTACTGAAGGTAAGTATTTTAAGATAGTAAAAACTAATTTTAAACAAGTGTTAAAATTTCTGTTTCTTACTATCTGGAAAATACTCACCTTCAGTACGAGCTGACTTTGTCCTAACGGGCGGTATGGTGGTGAGTCAGCAAAAAGTGGCTAAACTTTGAAATTGATTTTAAATTTCATATTTACCACTGACACTTTTGAACCTTATCACAATAACATCAATTTACCAGGGGGGTTCCTGGTTGAAATTGGTTTTTATTGTCTAATCGAAAATAAATATACATTACCTAAAATTTATAGCATTCTACTGGCTCTTTGCTGGTTTTCTATGAAAAAAGTTTGTTGGCTTCCCTGCCTGGCTCGGTAGCAAATCCTACTATGCATGCGTGACACAGCTCTCCTATAAAAGCCTCAGCCTCAGAGGTGGCTTCATCTTTCTTTTCTCACAGGGCCTTACTATGGTCGCCGCGAGATCCTAGGGGTTTCTTGGTTTTTTTCGCCTAAGAAAACATACAAAACTTGTTAATTTTAGCATTAGTTCCTCAAACATTGCGTTTCCCTGGAGGTTTTTTGGTGTCTTGTAGTTGCTGGCTGCTATCACGCTTCCGTTTGTCATTTTTCCTTTCAATACATCAGGCGGTGACTCAAGAGGGGAGGTAGGGCAGTAGAGTGTCCAGAACGCAGGAAGCCAGATGAAGATAGTCGGCGTTTGAACACATAACAACGGGTGTTTAATTGACTATCGAAAATTTGCAACAACGTCAATTGGTTGTAGTCATCATTGAAGTCGAGTATTTTTATAAATCATGAGCTGTACACTTCAATGTAAACGATCCTTTAGAGGTAGGGAGGGTTTGGTTATGTATGATTTCCTTAGGCAAAAGAAACCATTTTCAGCCGGCCTGCCAGGAGGGCTGGCAAAATGTTGTTTCTTTTTGCCAGCAGGAAAACATAAATAACCTGTTAATTTTAGCATTAAAAGACCCAGACCTCGTCAAAGTTAGGTGGCGGGCACTGCCTTGACAGGTCTCCCTAGGGTTACGAGCCGGTTTCCCCCAAAAACGTTTCACAAACTTCGCACTTTACTCAGAAAACAGAAACAGGAGCATTGGATCTCTTTCGAAAAATGTGGTGGCCCTGAAAAGGGCCGTTGTTTACAGATGGGAGTCCTGCTTCCATCTTCTCCCTCTGGACTTGCTTCAGTTTCTGAGTACTGGAGGGGGCTGGATTACACATTTGGCTGTAACGATCGGGCCCCGACGAAGTAGTCCACTGGCTTTGCTTCATCATTTCTCTGAAATACTGGGAAGTGAAGACGGAGCTGTTTCGCCATGATGCTGCTGCTAAGATGTCCCAGATTGGACTTCAGTTGCGGAATCCCCAAGACATGGAGATTGCTCGCAACTCGTGAGCTGTTACTCTGATGCCGTACTCAGTGCAGTTGATGTTGGAGTCTTCACTCCACTTGTGATTGTCTCTTTGATCCATTGTGCTAAGGTGGCTGCCAAGGTTTCACCGAAACTTCTTGCAATTGGTAAGAAAAGTTGGTTTCTACCTTTGCGTATTTTGTTGTTTTCAGTTCTTGAAATGTAATAACGGAATGCTCGTGTAGGGCAGAGGAATCGTTCAGGTTCCCGTCCTATGATGTGAGACAGAGCTGGAAGTATGATTGGTTTGGTTGGTTCACAGAAACGTCGTGTTTTTGCACAAAAATCGGCTCTTGGCGTCAGGGTTACCGATGTAAAGTCAGGTGCAAAGACGCAGTAAGCGTCAGCTGAGTGCTTCAATTTCACTGCATCGAAAACTTGCTGCGAGGGTTATCAGGAATACAGTCTTTTTTCGTGAGGATGTTGATAGAATTGTTTAGAAGTGGTTCGTTCATAAGGCTCTTTCAAAAAGGCTTGTTAGACAATGGAGAGGTCCCAGTCAGGGAAGGTCCGCTTTAAAGTTGGTCGTTCAATTTCAAAGGATTTGATGAGAGAGGAAATTCGGTAGTCATCAAGGAATTTTGAGTTGCCTGCCGCTTTAAAGACAGTGTTGATGGCAAGTGATAGACAAGGATTGTCGAGCACTTTAAGCCTTCGGTGAGCAGGCTGTTGGAGAATTTTAGTAGTTTGGCAATAGAGGGATCAATTGGATTGACTTCCTTCTGTCACACCAATGAAACCATCTTCACCAGTGGCTGTCGTAGATTCTTGTTGTTAAGACTTGATTGCTTTGCTTGCGATGCGGGACGCTTCGTCACCATGAATGCCAGTCTTTTTGAGGAGTTTGATGATGGTAGCCACCCGTGAAGGTGTAGAGCGTTGGAGGTTTGGGTGGAGTTCGGTTCCTTTTTGTTGCGATAGTAGATCTGGAAGTACACTTCTTGGTGTGTCTACTATGAGTTTTAGAAGATGGGGGAACCACGCTGCAGCTGGCCAGTTCGGTGCAATTAATAGGAAGAGGCCTCCTGATTTCTTTATCTTTTCCAGGATTTGTTGAAGGAGTTTGAATGGAGGGAAGAGGTACGCTTAGAGGTTTTCCCATGGAAATGTTAGGGCGTTCAGCGCTTTTGCCTTCTCATCTGGGACTGGACTGATGAATGTCCAAAGTGTGGGAAAGTCTGGCATTGTGCATCGTGGCGAATAGGTGGATCATAGGGGTGCCTCTAATGTTGAAGAGATATTCGAAGTTTCGAACATGGATTCTTGAGGGACCATTTTCCGGTCGGAGATTTCTTGTGAGACAGAGAGTCTGCAATGACATTCCTGTTCCCTGGAATATGAAGTGGTAGGATTGTTGTGTTTAGTTGAATGCAAAGCTCGAAGATTTTCGAGGTTATCTTGGTGGAGCTTGCAGGACTTTGTTCCTCCTTCATTCTTGATGTAGGCGACAGCTGTTGTGTTATCTGTTTGGACTTGCACGACTTTCCCCTGATTTGTTCCTGAAAGTAGAGGAGAGCGTTGAGGACTGCTTTGAGTTCAGGATATTTATTTGGTGAGACCAAATTCCTGACATCTGATGTTGGCTGATATGGGCTCCCCATCCTTCTAGAGATGCGTCAGATAGACGAAGGAGTGTGGTTGTGGTTCGTGAAGTGGAACCGTCTGCGTAAGTGTGGTCACATTCGGCCACCATAGGAAAGTTTTTATGGGAAATTTTTGGTCCGTAGGTTTTAGTTGGTTTGATAGGGGTGGTTCGGATCCCCATTCGTCTATTCGGTAAAGGTGGAGTGGTCTGGTCAACCACCTGCCGCAGCAAACAAGACTTGCCATGGAGTCCAACTTCCCGATTAGGGAGTTTAGCTCTTTGAAGGAGTGTTGATGCTGGTGTCGAAATTAACGTGTGCGAGGTCTTCTATTCTGTCTGGTTAGGGCATCACTATTGCAGATTTTAGGTTGAATGAAACTCCTAAAAAGATGAAATTTTGAGATGGGGTTAAGTCTCAATTCTTGAAGTTCACCCCGAAGCCTAGTTGACTGAGGAGGTTGATGATGTAGTCTCTGTGGTCCAGTAGTGTGGATTGATCCTGGTCGTTTAGGATCCAGTCGTCTAGATAAGCACTTGCTTCTATTTGTTGCTGGTGGATGTGTGCCAGAACTGGTTTTAGAATGAAGGTGAAAATTCTGGGTGTTGCGTTTAGTCCGAATGGCAGGCAACGAAATTGATAGACTTGTTCTTGTAAAGGAAGCGAAAGAGGTGTTGAACTGATTCGTGGATGGGAACATAAAATAGGCATCTTCTAATTCTATTGAGATAGTCCAATCTTTGGGGTTTAGTGAGTGGCAGATCAAATATAGAGTTCCCATTTTTAAGTGACGGTTTTCCATGTAATGATTGAAAGGTTTGATGTTGAAAATCATCCTTTCTCAAATTCTCCTCCTGATTTCTTGGGGCAAAGGAAAATGTGGTTGTAGAAGCCCGGGCCGACAGGTTGAGGGCACGCTTGAATTGCTTCTTTGAGTAGAAGTTCTTAAATTTCCGACAAAGTAGAAGGGTCGGGAGGGACGAATGCTGCCATGGAGGCGAAAATGCAAAAAAGGGGTTTCGTGACGAATTTTGGGCGAAAGCCGTCGCGAACGATGGATAAAGTTTTTTGATTGTCCGGTAACTTTTCCCAGGCTGGGAGGTGGTGATGAAGGCGGGCTCCTAACGGGAATGTTGAACAAATGGCGTCATTGATTTTGTTTTAGGTGTGGTTTTCTGTCTGGGAACGAATGGCGACTGTGCCAGTTGGGGGTGGTTCCTCGTCCGTTTCGTCCGTTTGACTTGTTCGTCGCAAATGAGCGAGAGGGTTGGTTGGAATGAAAGGACTGGTTGGAGCGAACTGGCTGGTTGGAGTTGTTGCGACGAAAATCGGACCCTGATGGTTGCAGTGGTTTCGTCCAATTTTCATTGTTTTGTTGAAACGAATGAGGGTTGTAGTGCGGTTTCGGAAAGTTCTTCGTTTGGCTTTGAGGTTTCGTCGGTTTCAGCTTCAAGGATACGTAAAGATGAGGAGCGAGAGTCGGGATTTGGCCACGAAACAAAAGTTTCGCTTTTGTGGATAGGCTGGCTTCATAATTTGAATTGGGTTGAGTCATTTAAATTTGTGGCAGTATTGAGAGCAATGTCTAGAAAAAGAAGCGTGTTGTTGAACAAGGCCCGAGTGAACCAGTTCATTGAATAATACATGGCGAAACAAATTTTTTGAAAGAGTTGTAAAATGAGAGCCGAAAGTTCTTTTTCTTTCTCAGGTGATGTGGGGGACGATTGAGTTCACATCGGTGTTTAAAATCTGCCTGAGACGCAGCTCGAAGACTCAGACGGAGGCAATTTGTCATTATCGAGTAAAACAAAAGTCGGGATTTCAGCTTTCTTCGGAATGGAAAGAGCCGTGCCAAAATCCATTTTAACTTCAGCGTTGAGGAATTCAGAATCAGGGTAGGTTTCAAAATTCTTTGTTACGATGGCTCCGTCGCCCAACGGGCGGAAAAAGGTTGTTTCACGGCCATGTCTGGGTGGAAGCAGGTCTTTGTCTAATTCTAGTAGTTCGCCGCGTCCCAATATAGTGTCACCGTTGCGAAGCGTGGTAGACACTGACCTAGGTGAGAGCGCTGTATATTGTTCTTGTCGAAAAGGGCGAAACAAAACCCGGTAGTTAATCCTTGGTTTATGACAGGAACGTCAGCAGATTTTGACGGTTTGTAACGGAAACAATCCGGTACAACAACTTCTTCCACAGTCTTCAGCAGATCAGCAAGAGGGATCGTCGTAGTGTCGTCAGAGGTCGTTTCGTCAGGAAATTGGATGCGTCGTTCAGAAAGAATGCCTTTCCTTTTATCTTGTTGATGGTTGAAGACCGAAGCAGAATCCAAATTTATTCCATCATCCGTCGGGTCAAGAAAATTTGGTGGATCTGAAAGAATTGGCGATGTGGCAGCGTCGTCCACATTGATGTTTGTTGCTTCTTCCGCAAGTGTGAGTGGATAAGTGGGAACGCTTAAGGCTGTTTTCGCTGGAGGTGTTGGCAACCCAATTGGGTGTGAAATTCGCTTTCGCTGAGGCAGTTACGGAGGCAGAAGAATGAGCCGCAGGTTGTCGGCGGCCGAATTCGGCGATAGAACGGTCAACCATTTTATTGACTTCAGATCGAGAAAAGGCATGGTCTCCATGAGATGAATGTGACAACCGATCAAGAGGTTGTTTGGGTGAACACAGTTCTTCCGCGACAGCAAGCATTAGTTTTCGCTAGGTCTTTAGTTGATGATAGATGGTTCTCGCTGAACGCAGGTCGTTTTCGATTGCCGAAAGATTCAAGCTGGACGAGGCCGAATGCTGGCCAGCTGGAAGAGGGGAAGTGGCAACCGTGTTGCCAGTTTTGTGGATTGGCGCATTCGGGACAAGAGAGAGCAAATGCAATTCGGCTACATTAGCCTCAGCACCAGAGTGAGCAGCATGATGAAATTGAGGGCGGAAGGACGTGTGAGGCGTCTCGGTTTTGGGGCTATTCGTTAGGGCTTAAGTGTGTGCCCTTTAATATTTTATGCCTCTTTTATTATCAGGATTACTGCTTGACTAACCCTGTTTAATCACTGTTAGAATCGAGCCAGGTTGGGTTTTCGAGCGTTACCGGGCGTATTGGACAATTGAAAGAAAACTAAAATTCGGATTCAAAAGTTTAACACATTAACTTATAACTTTAAATTCGTTATTTGTCAGGATAGTCTATTAACCAAGCCGTCTCGTCCTAACTCTATCTGTAACTGCTAAGTACTAAAAATTTGTGTAAACTGTGCAAAATAACGAAACCATGTGGCAATCTTTTAAAAACATGAAAATCCAACAATTTTAATAAAAAAAAACAACATCAACAGTAATTGTACACACCTACATAAATTTACAAATGATGCAAATTTATGTGCAAAAGTCGTCGTTCATCTTCACAACTTTTCTCGTCAAAATTACCTTCATCTTAAAATTCCACAAAGTATAAAAATACCAAAATTCACAAATTCACAAATACTTATTCGCTTGTTTTTCAAGCCCTGAATTCCGATCTTGTAAAGTCGTTACATTTTCCAGGCATCCCAAGTCTTCAAAACTCTTGAGGATGTGTTATCAATTTTATTACAAAATGTTTGCACTCTCCTAATTACTGTGTGTCTGCTAATCTAAACATCCTAAAATTCCCTAATTAATGAGCCACATTGTTTCCAGTTAATTTTCGAAATAAATCAATCATTTCCTAAAAGATTCCTTATTTCATTTTTTTAGATCTCCTAGCCAATACTCACTCAATCTGTCTGTTGATCTTTAGTCTTTAGTTCATCTTTAGTTCATGGGGCCAGTGTTTCCGATCGCGTTGCGTTATTCATGACAATGTCAGTGGCAAACTTGGTTCATTTGTCTGCTTGGGCATCTCGCGCTCTCGTAAAAAGTAGGGCAGGCTTCGACTGTGTTGTCATCATCGCTGGCAGTCGGGGAGAGAGAGAGAGTCACCACTCGCTTAGCGTTATATATTTCGCTGAGCCGACCAGCGCCCTCAGCTGTGCTGTTTTGCATTCGAAAAGCTAATCTGATTAAACCAATTTAAATTAAATAAAATAAAACCGCTCTTAATAAATTATTTAAAGGTCTGACTATTTTTTAAATTCAATATAATTATGTTTTAAATTAACTGTCGTAATTAAGAAGAATAAATCTAAAAATTAATTATGAAAATCGTATTCTCATTGACTGGCCTTGAAGATGTTGCTAAACTGTGTTTCCCTAATTATTATTAAAATAACGTAGTGGCTCACCAATTATCTAATATTGCTATAATAATGCCATGTAAACTATAATGGCTTAAAGCTGGTTGTCTAAAATAAAAACCATAAATGCAATCTAAAAATCGTGCATAAGTTTTAGTTTCAGTTTCGGATTCTTGGCCTTTACACCTCCACCCGGTTCGTGAAGAAATTGCCCTCAATTTCTCATTAGCAATTCGCATTCCATTCTTAAGATCTCAAAACCTTACTCAAAATCCACATCAAAACCTTTCACTGAAACCATTAAAGCATAAAACTAACAGCATTATAAAATGCCATGACAATCTACCTTTAAATAGCAAAAAAGAATTCGAGGCATGACAGTCTACCTTTAAAGAATAAAAAAAAATTCGAACTGTCATCTTGGTATCCACCTCATCAACTTGGCAAATCATCAAACCAAAACATAATCATTCCATTACTCAAATAATTCAAAAATAGTACACCTATGGAAGTACTTAAATCCCCTTAAAAAATTAAATGCTTTCTACATCAAACACTAAATAGTTCTTAATCATCCGTGTTGGGTAGCAGTTTTTAAAAAAAAAATAACCATCATAACTTTCAGCAACCTTAATTATTGTTCATCAATGTCCTATCAACTTTAAATTCAACAAAATCTTGTTTCACAAAAACGTCAATCGCTGAAGTAACTTCAAGTGTCCTTTTTTCTCTAAATTCAACTGCTTTTCTCATTCATTCTCTTCATTTCGCGAGTGTCTCTTTATTATTCAAGTATTCTGTAATTTTCGCGAGTGTTTCTTTCCTTTAAACAAAGCCATGTTCTCTAAATTTAATTTTATTCATCAGACTGGCGTTCATTTTTATTTTCCTTTACCGTGCACACAGCGTTCAAATCAGCAGCATCCACAGTCCAATAGTCGACCCCTAACATAAACAAAAGTCTGTTGGCCTGTCGGAGTCAGGTAACTCATCGCCTGTTCTCCCTGCTTGGGCCTCATTCGGCCTGCGTATTTACAAACCTTACTCCTATTCGGCACCATTAGCAAATCGCGTCGCCTCATTGGTGCTCTCAATCACGTGACCCGCAGCAGACTACGACGAATGCATCAGTCGCCGCCGAAGCTTTTGCCGAACCATAGTGTGGATGCAAGTAGCGGATTGAAATTAAACCAATACTACCAGCGTATTCATTAAAAGCTATACATAATTCTGCCAACATACTGTAACTTGTTTCTGTAATGAACATTGAAACTGAAGTCAACAGCGCGGTGGCAGCGCTTTAGACTCGAAACTGAGAGCTGAACAGGCTCTTCTCGCAGTTTATGTATGGGCAGCCATTTGTTGTTGTGTGAGCGTTGCCGACGTGATCTTCCGTGTATACGCTAGTTAGGCAATGGTTTGAGGAATGCGACGCATAGTGTGACCATAGTGGACCATGGACCATGGACCATAGTGTGAACCATCAGTTTTGTTTTTGCAATAAAACTAACCGAGGGCCTGCGAGGTTTTATGTTCGATATACTGTAACACGATACACAACATCGTATTTTTTTTGCCTATATGACTTAAGCATTGAATCAGAAATAAATTTTATAGCCTAGTCTAACATACATTAATGGCAGCTGAACACAAATTGGAGTAAAATAAATAAACATACAAATAGTAGTAAATAATAATAACGGCAACTTTAGTTATTTCTAGTGTATGATTTTCACTGTTGGCTTATTTCAATTAGGTTAGCGACACCCTATTTTGTCCGATTTGGTTGACCATACTATCGTGTAGCAGGCGTGTTATGTGTAAAGGATATAAATTGCGGCAACCAGCCTACAACCAAATAAAGGACTTCTTTCCAAGCTCTAATACACAACCTATAAACATTGACAATCAAGAGCTATAACTGCCTTTATGTATAGTTGTTCACCCACACGTTAAAATAGCAGCACACACGATGGCTCACGGTTCCAATAATACCGCCAAGCGAAGCCCATGCGACGCGGTGAGCTGCTCTGAGTCACGTGACTGAGAACGCCAATGAGACCACGCGATTTAGCCAATGGTGCCGAATAGGAGTAAGGTTTGTAAATACGCATCCGGCCTGCCGTGGTGCGCTGTTGGAAAGAGGAAGGGGAGCGGGAGGGAGGGGGGGGGGGGGGGGGGGCGGCATCGTCTGCCTTCTTTATCCGTTCCCCATGACCACGCTAATCATCATTTCTCCCGAACGCTTTTCGTGCCAACTGGAGTCGTTTTTCTCCAACGGAAGTCTGGCAACATCACGTAACCCACGCATGCTGTGCTGGAATCTTCTTATACTGAAGGAACACATAAAACTTTCTCGAACGTCCAGTTTAAAACTGCATTTCTTTGCATAATGAAGACTTAGAATAACTGCTTGCTTCTTTAGTATTTTAACGATTTGTATTTTTACTTTCTCTCACCCATTGCCATTAATGCTGTCTTTGCGATTGCCGCCAGCGCCTGGCGACCAAAAGTTCAAATCTAGTGCATTTTGCTCATCACGCCGCCAAATTGTGTAGTAACAATGTCCGTTAGCTTCACTGGCACTTTTTATTGTCGTACTGCAGAAAACAAAGTTCGTATTTCTTGCTTGTTGCACATAAAAGTCTTTTCGTGATGTGAGTGAGTTATTTTCGTCATTCTTTACAATCGTTAAGCTAAGCTATCCTATACTTTTTTCGGCTCTGAGCCACACTGAAGCTTCTGAAATAAAAATTCCCTGAAACATCCTACATTACAATCACATGCGTGCCATTTCATTATTATTCGTGCCGTTTTATTACTATTCTTTATGCCATTTTTCTTAATACTTGTGCCATTTTACTTCTTCAATAATAACATGAACTTCACATGTAATCAAATCAACCTTACTATTTCAGTAATATTTAGCAGTTTAGTCTTCATTTTCCATTAAAAAAAATTGTACATAACAATGTAAATCTTTTACTTCACAATTCAACATAAACTTTATTCGTAACTCCTTTCAGGCTACCTTTTTGCCCATTTCTCTGTCTGTGTTTCAGTTTTCTCTTTAACATTCTTACTGTCTCATCAATGAGGCTAGCAGTCTTGCTAATTGCATTCAAAACTTCCATTTGTTTCCCATTTACAACTTTGGGCGGGAAATCAAAGTTATTAAGCTGAGTTTTAAAGACCCGTGGAACTTAAAAATAAGGTTTTCTCATGTTTTGCTAAACAGCTCCACAATGTTGAAAGTAAATCCTTATAACTAATTCTCCTCTCGTAAAATTTATGTTAATTTAGACCAAATGAAGAGAGGGACACTTTGCTTCGCATTAATGCTACTTATCATCATTCTGCTTATTACTTCACGTTACAGTACGTCTGCTTTACTTGTTAGTGTTTTCATACTCATTTCACAATTAAAATCATTTAAGTATTTAAGTCTCCATTTATACTTTCATACAATAAACTTGACTCTTGTTTAAAAACACTTACAGTTCACCATCTGCTGGTACTAATTCGGTACCAAACTCTTCATTTGTTACATTTACATCTTTTTCAGCTTGTCTATTATTTACCTTTCTTTTCTGTCTCAACAATTTAAGGAAATTGACGAATGGCTGTGCATGCTTCACATAACAAACAGCTGCTACAACGATTATCAGTATTATTACTATTCCAAAGCCATACCATACGTAGTAAATTAAATTTATTCTTTGTTTCGCTGTCATTTCTTTCTCTGCTTGTGTTAACTGCTGTTTTACATTCATTAATGTTTCTCCATCTAAGTGCAAATTCGGCAATCTATCTCTTAAACTTACATCAAAATCAGTATCATTCCACAGCTTTGAAAAATTACTTTGAAACGAAGTATCTACAATTTTCCAAATCCCTTCTAATGGTGGTATGAACAAACTTTCACCTTTTACATTAATACTTGATTTTCCTCTCAAAAATGATACTAACTTGTATTCAACGCCTTCTAAAATGCAATTCTTGTTTACCTTAATTGTGCTTAACCCTTTGTTTAAAATTAAGCGTTTCACCATTGTTTCTGTTGTTCTGTCGTCTTTACATATTAACTGCATTTGAATTTGCTTAAATGTACTGTAAATCCATTCATCATCCCTTATACGCAAAAAGAATGTTTGTGGGCTTTTTAACATTTTCTGCTTACATAGTGTTTTTACTTGTATATCTCCATTAAACATAGCTTTTTCACATGCTGCGTGTGATGATTTTCTTATTACTTCTGTTGTATCACATGTTTCTTTGTTATCCGTCAAGCATTTTACAATTTTATCCATTGTCAATAAAACATAATGTTGTGTTTCCATTTGAATTCCCACATAACTATATTTATCATACTGCATTGCAGTGTCTGAGTTAGTCTGAAATACAGGGATAGTAGCCACTTGAAAAAATCGGAAAAGACCTTGCGAAGAAACCAACGGAATTTTAGCAAAAATTCTCAATTTCCCAGTTGACAAAACTGTGCTATCAGTTTCAATAGAACGATAAAAATGATGCACCTCGCTTTGCTCTACACCGTACAACAAGCGATAGTTCCCTGGTAGTAAGCCTGAAATCTCAACTAGATTTCGCTGTAACATGACAGGGTTTACAAAATATGTGGATAATCGGTGCACTGCCAACATTTGTAGTGCGCTTTCAAAAGATTGGAGTTCGTCATGCATATGCAGAGCTGTATTCTTCAAAAGCCTTGTAGCCATCGACAACCATAATAGTATGTCATAAGTGCGCATTCTCATATCAAAGTCTCTTAGATTCTGTGACCACTTCTCCAGTACTTCAGTATTTCTTAAAACTTGTATTCTTGTATGATTTAAAACTGTTACTAATCCATTTAATGCATTTTGGTGTTTAAACATCGTACTTTTCATTACTTCCACTTGTTTATTTAATTCTAAAATCTGTGTTTCGTCTGCAACACCAAATAAAAACTTAAGAGGATTAAAAAATGTAGGTGGAACAATACTTATCTCTTCGTGTACTAGTATTGCCTTCAGTTGCAAGATCAACTCTTCTAAAAACTAATTCACTTGATGCACTCCAAATATAAGGTTTTGTGGTTCTAATCTCTGGTTTGCCTGTTGTTACTTGTGTTGTCTCTGTCGTATATACTTGCTCTGCTTAGCCCATCGGCATTGGTGTTCCATCTTCCCTGGTTTGTGTATGATTGTTAGGTTGTAATCTTGACTCTTTAGCGCCCATCTTGCTAATCTTCCATTCAACTGTTTTATTGAAGATAGCCATTGCAGTGACGAATGATCTGTGTATACCGTTACTTTTCTTCCCCAAATGTAAGGTCTAAATTGATCTAATGAATAGATGAGGCCGAGGAGCTCTAATTCTGTGACGCTGTATTTTTCCTCCTGAGCTGTCGTCTGCCGAGACGCATAACACACTGGGTGCTCACGCCCTTCATCCACCTGAGCGAGCACACAACCAAGACTTTTCAAACTAGCGTCAACTTGAATTATCCAGTCTTTTGTCATGTTTGGTGCTCTTAATACTGGCGCTGTTGTTAATTTCTCCTTCAGCTCGTGAAATGATTTCTCTGCGTCACTTGTCCATACAAATTTTGTATCCTGTTTGGTTAATTCAAACAATGGTCGCGCGATTTTTGCATAATCCTTTATCAGTCTTCTGTAATATCCTGAGATACCTAGATAAGCCTTTATCTCTTTAGCATTCTTTGGTCTTGGGAAGTCTTGTACTGCTTTTATTTTCTGGGGGTTCGGTCTCGATCCATTTTGATCAACAATGTAGCCCAAATATGCAATTTCTGTCTTGAAAAGTTCACATTTCCTGTATGCTAATTTCAATCCGTGCTCCCTTATCCTTGAAAACACCTGTTCTAATACTTCAAAATGCTGCGAAATTGAATTTGACCAGATTATAATATCGTCCATATAAAGTAATGCATTGTCGACACCTTCCAACATTGAAGACAAAGCTCTTGAAAAAGTGAATGGTGCGTTTATCAATCCTTGTGGTAGACGTATGTACTCAAACCTTTGAGTTGCTGTTGAGAACCCAGTTTTAGCAATCGAATCTTTGTGCATAGGTACACAATAGTAGCCGTCTTGTAAATCTAATTTTGAAAAATACTTGGCGCCATGTAGTTGATCTAAAATGTCTGCTATTTGAGGGATGGGAAAATATTCTGGGCAAGTAATCTTGTTTAGCCACCGAAAGTCGTTTACTACTCGGTACTTGCCCGGTTCTTTCTTTGGAACAATCATTACGGGACTCGACCATGCGCTTCTTGAAGGTCTTATAACTCCCTTTTTCAACAATTCATTCATTTTATCATCTAAGATAGGTCTCATTGCATATGGAATACGGTATGGTGGTCGATAAACTGGTTTTTCGTTTCCTGTGTTGATCTCATGTCTGATTTCTCCTGTGTACTCCCCAATTTCTTCATCTGATAATGAGAAAATATCTCTGTGATGAATGATCATTTCTTGCATTCTTTCTCTTTCTGTTGTTGACAACTGTGTCAATGGAAAAGCATTTATTAGGGTTTCTCTGTCCTCCTTTGAACATTTTGCTTGTTTTGATCCTATTTTCTTTACTTTTTCTTTTCTGTTTGACCAATCCTCATATTCAATACTTCTTCCTGTATCTGCAGTTTCATATACTCCTACTGTTGTATTCTTTGACAAGTATACTGGATATGCATTTGCGTTTATTCGCATTGGTACTTCTGCCTTCCATTTTACTTTAACTAGTGCATTCCCAATCTTGATGTCTGCTGGTACCTTCACATTCTCAATCGGTTCAACAACTCCTACTGAACCTTTCCGCTTAAAAGTTTGCACCTACAAATCATTTCTGTGCTTCCTAGAACAACCAAATCCTCAGCCAATTTGACTGGTATATTCTCATGTATGGTGGCTGCCTTTAATCTTGCTCGTTGTCTGTCTCTGTATGTTAACTTGCCTCTTTGTGGTTCAAGTTGTTCATCGGTCCCAGCTGCTTGTGGCCACTCTACACTTTCATGGTATAAAAAGAGAGGAATCCTTCCTATTTTGTGAGGCTGCTGTGTTGTATCTTTTACCGTTACTGTATTATTTTCTGCTGAAATACCCATCATGAAATCGAAAAAACAATCTTTTCCTAACAAAAATGGAACATCTCCAGTTACAATTTTGTCCACAACGAAACAATTCACCCTTTTGGTTACTCCTCCTATGGTTATTGGTACCAAATATCCAGCATGCAAATGTAAACTTGTGCCTGTAATTTCTGCAGTCGTTGGCCATGTCCTCATGTATGTTTCTGGTCTTTCATGTTCATTTAAGAATCTGTCCCAAAAATCCTTTCCTACTAATGTAATATCGCTTCCAGTATCTAAATGCGCTGTTGCTTTTGCTCCATCTACTTTTATTCCGATGTAGGGACGAGCATGTCTGGCGTATGAAGTCTTGTTTAGGTGTGGTACATGACATATTTCTTCTCTAGTTCTTTCTGTTAGCTTCTCTGGCTTTGTTTTGGCCCTTAATTTCTCATTTTCTTCAATTAACTGTATTATTACATCTAGAGCACGCTGTTCATTCTTTTGTTGTATTAATCTTTCCAAGGCTGATCCCGTTTCCACCTTTTTCTTGTCTTGCTGTATTGGTGGCGGGCTGACTAGTTTTTTGGCTGCTCGTTACTCCGCACTTCTGAAAAAATAAATCTCCCGCATTCTCGTGCGTGATGCCCAGGCGACAAACAAAGTTGATATGGTTCTTCTTGCTCTGTTTCTGTTCGACTCGAATCTTGGTGCATTTGAATTTACTGTAGGACTTCTCGCGTAAGCCGGTTTAGAGCCCCGAAACGTGCGTTCACGAAACCAACAAATAGCTTCATGATGTCCGGATTTGGAACAAATGCCACAAGGCAGTTCCTGATTAGGCCTAAGTGAAGACCTTTTTCTCCTACAATCTCTGGCTACGTGTCCCACTAAACCACATTCAAAGCACTCTCTTCTCTCTGTAGTTGCTTGTCTTCTTCCTGAAAAAGTGTTATTCTGAAAAAAATTGTCTGCCATTTGTGCCCCTGTAGTGTTCCTCCCTTGTGTATCCCTGTACCTACACTGTCTTGTATGGTGATTATCATTTCTGCAAATTGAACAATATACGTTTGGCAGTGTATTCTGTGTTCTTCCCTGTGAAAAATTCCTACTCCTGTATCTGTCATTTGAACTGTTATTCATATACTGCTGACTATTTTCATGTGACCCATTGTTTCTATTTCTTTGTTCACTGTTCAGCCTGTTTACTCTGTCATCTACTTTGTTTATTTCTGACTTTAATTGTTCCCCTAATTCCTTTATTTGGTTGCTTATGGGGTCTATTCCTGTATTTGCAGCATTTATTTTCACATTTTGACTT
>JAHWFP010100181.1:0-17370 GCA_023313725.1 Lithobius niger | reverse complement strand
TGAAAAAAACATCAGTTAGGTTATACTAATACATTTCATGCCGTATTTGTATGTGTGGTAATTTGTCTTACACCACACATGGTGCAACATTTACTTTAGTTCTTACATAGAAAATTGACCAAAAAAAACGTTTGGGTAGTATACCTGTAACAGCTGGGAAAAACACATCAATTAGGCTAGACTGAGCAGAAAGTACCTCAAACAACAATGTTGCACAAAAATATGTAAAAGAAACTGCCTACCTTATTTTTTGTGGTACTCCGCAAAGTGTTCCTCGCCACACAAGCCTGGAAAATCCTCACAGCCACTACACATAAGGCGGCTATCTTTTCTTCGCCCCAAGCGTGTGCATATTCTGCACGCCTTCTGGGGACGCTTCTTTTGACCATGAGCTGGAATCTGTACCAATATGTGCATTGCCATGTTAGGGTTTTGTCTTGGAACAGCACTTTCTTCTTCTAACAGTCTTCTGTAGCCCTCACTGTAGTGCACTAATAACTCCTCACAAGTTTGTAGCAAAAAATCTTTGAACCTTAGTTTTTTGTTTCTTGCTTCCTGGTTTATTACTCTGGCATTCAGCATTATCCTTGAGGCCAGGTGAATGCCGAATTTTTTGAACCATGTATATGACTTGCGGGACGCAGTGTACGGCTTGATGTCCTGGTCAGTAGCATCCACGGAGCCCATTAGTTGGTTATACCGTTCAATGTGAAGAGGCTTGAACAAAAATTCTCTTTTGCCTCCACCAACGTGTCGTATCTTTTCGCACAAGCCAGCACTGTATTTGGATGTCAACACATAAACTTCTCTTTTATCTTTGAAGCGGACTAGGAGTTGGTCTCCATTTCGTAAAAAACATGACTGTCCCTTCACCAACTCTTCTTGTGTCAGATGTGCAGGAACTCCTCGGTTAGGCCGTATTGTACCTGTTATATAAGTGTCTTTAGTTAACAGATAAGTACACAGTCGTGTTGACAGGTACCAGTTGTCGACTATAATATGGCGCCCCTCATTCAGCAAGCGTTGTGCCAGGTAAACAACCACACGTTCCGATATTGGCAACCCATTTGAGTCGGGGTGCAATGCAGTATTGTACAGATCCTTGCCCACATACAGAGCAAAATTCCACGTATATCCACGAAGGTTTTCAGCACACGGACAGAGACAAAACAGTTTCAGTCCAAAACGCGCACGTTTGTCCTTTATATACTGCCGGAAATGCAGCCTTCCTTTATACAAAAGTAAACATTCATCTATAGCAATATCTTGGCCAGGATCAAGCAATATTTGGCTAGTTTCCCTTAGCAAGGCCATGTACTGGCCCAGACGTGTAAGGGGAGCACCTGCCTTGGCTAATGAAGGATCAGAAAACCTTAGGAATTTGAGAATGCTCAAAAATCTGTTTCTACTCATCACTCTTGCATCAAAACATTTTGGACCTGAACATAAGTAACTACGAGACCAGTAATCCGCAATTTCAGGAAGTCTAGTGACGCCCATTAGAAACACAAGCGAAAAAAATACGTACATTTCGTCTGTAGTAACAGAAAACCAGATTATGCCATGCACTTTCAGCGTAGTGTAGTTGCATTCTTCAAAATATCTGTCAGCTCTTTTATTCGTCCACTCGCACAATTTTTTGATTACTGGGCCAAAAAACGCTTCAAAACACTTCCTAGGACTTTTCATTTCCTCGAAATCTATTGCAGGATGGAAATCGTATTCGTTTTCAAAATTTCTTTCAGCATTTTGACGCGTATCACTGAATGGATCACTTACATATGTCCAGCCGGCAATGCTTCTTGCATCATTTTCGTCGTCCGACAATTCGTTGTCAACATCAATTTCTGAGTCACTAGAATCCGATGGATCTTCATTTTCTTGCCTGTAATCGTCATCACTTGAATCATCTTCCATTTTACAACAATTTCCCACGAAAAAAACTAATTTTTATCGTAGTTCACTCGTTTGTCAGCAGTATTTGCGCTCAAAACGCAGCAGCGGTATTCAAAACACGGCAGCAGCGCGCGTTAGGCCTAACTCGGCCCAAGTTGCGCTACGAAACAATGTTTCGTTGGCTTGCAGCGCGCTTGTTTGTGTTCACGTTTACAATTGGTTGTTGATGACCACGTGACCATTGTTACGTCACCAAGCAGCTGAAAGACTAACCAAAGCCTACCAAATGATTACTGAATTGAAGCTGCTTCCTACCAGCCAAAACGCCAGGTGAATGCATGAAGTAGAAGCAACAACGTACGCACCGTACGTGCTGGTTGCTGACTGTTGTTTGTTTACCACGTACGCATTGTACGTGGTGGGGGCCAAAGGGTTAATAAGCCCTATTCGTTATCCTGACTATAAAAGGTACTTAGTTAGCCTTCTATAGCTTGGGATAACTCCCACGAAAAAATTATAAATAATTTATTAATAAACCCTAATCGTTATCCTGACTATAAAAGGTACTTAGTTAGCCTTCTATAGCTTGGGATAACTCCCACGAAAAAATTATAAATAAAAAATTATAAATATTTTATTAATAAACCCTAGTTGTTATCCTGACTATAAAAGGTACTGAATTTTGGAATTTTCATTACTTTAGCCAATCCATTTAAATCAAAGTTCGTTAAAGGTTTATTAAAGTCGATTAAACCTTGGGTGGTCTTAAGTAAAGACCTCTGCCACGGGGCAATTTTTTTTGCTTCTTTTTTTGTTCAATTTTTTATTCTTCGAGCCGGAACCTTCCACTTGCTTGTGATGCCGCACTAGTTCAGCCAGAATTTTTGCATCGTTTTGTGCCTTTTTTTTTTTTTACGGCGGATACCACCCCCGCAGTTCCACCCACCAAACCTCCAATCCCGGCTAAAATCGGTCCTAACAGTGCCAGCGGCAAAAAACCGCCTTTCTTTTTTCGTGATCTTGTTTTGAGCGCCATATTATCTTTTTTATTATTATTATTTAATAAACAACTTCGACTTTGCCTCTATCCAACTTTAGATTCCTTTTCCTGTCTCTAATGAGCAGAGCGTGACAGGTAAACTAAAATCGGGGTCAACCGTGGACCAACGCGAACAGAGCTCAAGGACTAATCACAGACTACTTACGAATTAAGATATTCCTCCGTTTTGTTTACGTCTTCTTGGCTTAGCTTAGGCTAGCGGCCAAACGTAAGGGAAAACAACTTGCAATATTTTTAGACTCGAATAATGTTGTTTTTTATCATTAGTGATAATAAATATGGAAGGGGAAAATGGCCAGGTGGGGGAGGGGGGGGGGGAGGACGGTTGCACTTTAATTTTTAAGTGTTTAATTAGTTTTCAAAACCTTAAAAGCAAGGAAATTGGACTTTTGAGTGATTCTGGTAGCAAGAACTTACAATAGTTTAAAATTCGGACTAATTTTTTTTACAGGCTATTAATAACCAGGATGAGCAACGGAGGGAGAGGTGAGAGGTGTTTGGTTTCTTTCTCTTTTATTTTGCTTTCGTTCATTGTTATAATCTGCGCTATACAAATAAGAACGAAAGCAAAATAAAAGGGAATGAAAGCAAAAAAAAAAAGAGAACGAAACCAAAAAAAAAACTGTATTAGTTTATTAAGACCTTAATAAAAAAAAAAGGAAAGTGGTCTCTTTAGTGAATCTGGAGGCAACAATTTTTCAATCATTTTGGAATCAGATTAGGCTATTTTTTGTTATAACAGGTGGTTAATAATAAAGGAGGGGAAGTAGGGAGGGGGTGTTGGGTTTTGGTTTTTAATATTTTATTAGTTTATTGAAAAAAAAAACGAAAAAAACAAGGAACTTGGTCTCTTTCCTGAATTTGGTGGCCCTGTAAAGGGCCGTTTTTTCAGCAGACGGGAATGAATGTGTTTATTCAGCAATATCTTCAATTCCACTCAAAGCAGAGTCACTTTCCTCTTCCATACTTGAATCTTCGTCACTTGATCCATTAACGGTAAATTGAAGTTTCTCAACAATAATATCAGACAAGCCGTCTGATTTCCACATCAGCTCTTCGTCGTTCTTCACGTGGTTGACACAGTTGGTCCATTTTTCAGCAGTTGCTTGCGAAAATGCTGTTGGCATCAATTGTTGAATTTCATTCATTTTAAATGATCGATTTTCAGCTGCAATACATCCTTTAACGATGCTCCACACCATTTCAATGGGATTAAGTTCGCAGTGGTATGGAGGAATTCTTAACACAGTATGGCCATGCATTAAGGCAATGGTGTCAATCTTGTACTTGTCATATTGCTTCTTCACTCCATCAACTAACTCCATTAATTCTTTCTTGAGCATGGATTCATCCCAAGCAATCGATTTTTCAGTCAACCAAGCTCGCATTTCGTCTTTCAATGTTGACATGGTCGGAATTTTCTCCAGTTTGACAAGAGTGATACGGAGCGTTGTCCATGACAATGATACTGTTTGGTTTAATGTTGGGCAAAAGTTGATCAGTAAACCATTTTTCGAATCGCTTCCCATCCATTTCGTCATGGTAGTCCCCTGTTCCTTTTTTTGCTGCAAATACAAGCTCAGCACCAGGCACAAAACCATCTTCGTTTCCCGCATGTAGTACTATTAAACGACCACCCTTTCCACTCGGTGCCTTTAAACCTGTTGTTAATCCTTCTAAAAACGCTTGCTTGCTACTTTTTACAGTTGAATCTTGCCATACTTTTGATTTGGTGTGGCCAGCATTCACCCAAGTTTCATCCAGAAAATAAATTGTTCGTTTTGAATCTCGATGTTGTCTAATTGCCCGTAGATACCGTCTGCGCCACAACACGATGTCATCCCGTTCAATAAGTAACGAATTTCGGCTGCGTTTGCGAAACACAAAATTTAAATCTTTCAACATGCCTCTCATGGACGTCATTCCAAAATTTGGTAGGCTAGCATTCACTGCTTCTCTTACCTTCTTAACTGTGGGAATTTCGTTGTTCAAAAAAAAATTGTGCACCTTTCTTCGGATTGCTGACTGCATGAAGTCGTCGTAAATTTTCAGCCGCGATCGTTTACCGACGGAGCCAGGACGCTTTTTCCCGGGAGTGGTCAAGCGGCCCGCACTTGAACGGAACTCGGCCTTTATACTGAAGATGGAAGTCTTCGAAATTCCAGTTAATTCTGCTGTTTCAGCCACAATGGTCTTCACGCTTTTAAGTGGATCCTTTTGCCGAAGTTTGCTGTACACATTCAAAACCGTCTGCTTCTGAGAGCTTGTCAAAGCCTTTCCTGCAGCCTGACGTTTGAAAAACGTGACCGGAGAGGAAGCAGCCATCTTGATTTTGGTCGATTGGCGGAGAAAAACGCAATATTTTGGGTTTTAATAAACTGCAGTGTATGAGTAATTTGTGTCGCTGTAATCAGGCTTACTAATCCACATTATTCATATGAAAGTTTGTTTTGGGCGATTAGCTATTAATAACTAATGAAATAACGTTTTTACATGCGCACTATTTCTCTTTGGTGCAGGGGTCAAGCATCGCGTGGTAGTGATTCGGCCACCTACCTGTTCGCGTTGGTCCACGCTTGACCCCGATTTTAGTTTTGTATTAGCCGGTACTGCTGCTCTAAACTTTAGTTTGACTTGTACGTCCACGATTCCAGATTGAAGCCTCTTGGACTGTTTGGAGCAATCCAACACCACGAGAGGATAAGCTTTCTTGAACTGACGCAAGTCAAAACTCAAGTCGTTGGTGTCGTAACACAGCTGCCAAAATTACTGCGCCATTCTGTTCAAGCCGACATACTCTATAGTACCATAATTTGCGTTCAAATCGAGAAACGGATATCTTTCTGAATTTAGTCACGTGAGCATCTTGCAGACTGCAGTGGTCAAACACGCCAGGATTTTTGACTAAAGAGTCCTGCCTGTTAGTTTGAAAAGCTAGAACTATCCACCTAGGTTTTTCGACAGCTGAAGTTGTGAGAACACGCCAGGTGAAGCTGGTGTTTTGAGGGAGCACGCAGCTATCGTAATGCCAATGCCTAAATCCTAAATCCACTGTCGCTCCGTGGTCTATGAGATTGTAGAGTTTAAGTTTCTGCTCGTCCGAGGCAGTGACATGTGGAACGATCCAGCTGATGCTATTTAGAACGACTTTGCCATTGGCTACTGCCGCTGCTTTGAAGATGGCATTCGTGTCGCTCGCTCTCATGAGTGTGAGCACGTGTTTAGTTCCGTAGATTAGCTTTTCATAATTTTCGAAAAATCCCATGACGTGTTTCAGAGGGATGGCGAACGTAAAGCTTCCCTTGGAAGTTGTTTCAACGATAATGAACGCGTGCCGCTGTTTGTATCCCAAGTTGTCTGTTAGTTCAGCAGCGACTGAAGCCGCTCTATCCAACGCCCAGCACTGGCCAAGCAGAGCCGATTGCTCCGCCTAGCCGTATGTGAGCAGTCCTTTCATCAGAGTACTGAACCCCGGATAATTTAACTCGTCGACTTGTTTATCACCGAGATGGTATTTGATGTTAGTAAACAGGAACATGGGAGCATTATTAATACGACTAGCTACGTCAGCGTCTGTGTAAGCCGAGTCATCGTCCTTCAGCAACCGCCCTTTAATCAGGAGGTAGCTGTTGGCAACGTACAGAAATAAATCTTGGTTTTCAACATGGATTCGGATTTCCGAATTTACGTTGTTGAGATTGGTGCCAACAATAGGATTGTATTCGTGGTAGGTGTAAGACTCGACCGATGAATCATACACCAAAGGTTCGTTGATTTTTAAGTAATCTTCTACTACGCTCATTTTCTGGGTGTTGTTATGAATTTGATGAAAGCTTTGTTTCTATGTGTCAAACCATTTGTTTTTTTATTATTAGAGTTAAAATTAAATCCTTTCTCTTTTTTTCCAAACACGAGCATTTTTATCCTTTTTAAAAATTAATTCGTAGATCTCAAATGAAGTCGCTCCGTGAGTGTCTCACCATTTAAATCCAATGGTTCCTTGGTCTGAGACGTGAGCCAAACACTTATACTTCTGATTAACTTTGTAGTAACTGGGAGGTAAATTAAATTATGCGGGGACTCTACGATTTTGAAACCGGGCGGTGAATTGGGATAAAAGGAGTATAAAGTGGGCTGAGTGTCGCTGTTTAGGTAGGAATTGCCGATGATATCGACATGTACGAAAATTGTGTTGATACTCATAATGTCGACTGTATTTTGACTTTCTCGACTTCTTACGTATTTGCCCAATTCGAACCCCAAAACTGGAGCCAAACTCTTTTCACCCGAAAAAGATATTCCGTAATTCGGATCGGTAATTATCAAGTTGGTTCTTAAAGTGTTTAGATTTGGAAGAATCGTAATGGCATCCTTGCTGTGACCATTCGAATCTATCGCCGACTTGAGAAATTTATTCAAATCTTCGATTTCGTACGCACCAGGACTTACTAACACTTTGTGCCATGAAGCGCCAGCATCTGTAGTGTACTGAATTTCGTTATTTTTCGAGGTGATGCTGTGAATGCTGTTACAAGTATCTAAATTAAGCAGAGCCAATTCGTAATTTTTTTCAGAGTACAAATGAATGGGTGTGTTTAGATTAATTTTCAAGTCGGAGTCTTTACCGGTGAGAATAATCGAACAGGAATCCATGTTGTCTTTTTTTTAAAAGAGATGAAAAACGATTGTACTATAGTAAAAAAGAGCAACCGTAAAGATGAAATATTGCGTCAAATGTAAACATTCGACTCCTAATCAGTCGAAGGCCCCAGTTTCTACAACTTCACGAAACAACAGATCGATAGAGATTGTGTTTTGCGATGTATGTGGAACAAAAAAAGCTTACTTCGTCAAAGCGGGGAAGGGACTCATGAACAAAATCATAGATAACTTGCCCGTTGAAATACATTTACCGGGGTATCAATACTGCGGTCCTAGAACTCGGCTGAAGAAGCGAGTGGCACGAACGAGGAGATCCTGGAATAAATAAACTAGATGAAGCTTGCAAAGAACACGATATAGCTTACGCCGAGAGCTCGGACTTAAAAGATCGCCACGCCGCCGATGAAGTTCTAATTTCAAAAGCTCAAAGGATGAGAGAGGATCCATCACTGGCATGGAGGGAAAAACTAGCCGCTTCCGTCGTTAAGAAAATCATGAAAACAAAACTCAAGTTCGAAATGGGAAATAAAAAAAATGGATCAACTCGTAAACGAACTTCACAAACCGACGCGGAAAAATTTTCCGAGACGGAAGGTGATTGTACTGGGCCTAAACGATCTATGGCAGGCTGACTTGGTGGAGATGATACCGTACGCAAAGCTAAATAAAGAATTTAACTACCTACTGACTTGCATTAACATCATGTCCAAGTTTGCTTGGGCCATTCCTCTTAAATCTAAAACCGGTCTAGATGTTACCGAAGCTTTCAAGAAGATACTCTCAGGAGCAGCCGCCCCTAAAAATTTACAAGTCGATTTAGGTAGTGAGTTCTACAATAAAAATTTCAAAGCGCTACTTAGGCGCCATGCACTCTACGTACTCTGAGAAGAAAGCGAGCGTGGTTGAATGTTTCAACAGAACGCTCAAAACTCGAATGTGGAAAAAATTCACCAGACAGGGGAATTACAAGTGGATTCACATTATCGACGAGTTGGTTTCGCAATACAACGACATGGTTCAGTCCACCACAAAACTGAAACCTAGGGAAGTAACCAGACATCACGAACCATTGCTGAGACGAACTAGCCCTAAACAACTGCTGAAGAAACCCAAGTTCGCCGTAGGAAACAAAGTCAGGATTTCTAAAGTTGAAAAAAATTTTCGACAAATGATATTTGCAAAATTTTACCAACGAAGTATTCACGATCCGTAAAGTACAAAAAACCCAACCAATTACGTATCTTTTAAAGGATGAGTCGGGTGAACCGGTGCTCGGAGGATTCTACGAACAGGAAATTCAAAAAATCCTTGTTCCAGATTTACTTTTAGTGGAGCAGGTATTACGTAAAAAGAAGGGGCAAGATGGAAAAATGCTTTATTTCGTTAAATGGAAGGGCTATGACTCCAAGTATAACAGTTGGACAAATAACATAGATAGTTTATGCTGAATTAACGTGCCCATAAGCTAGAGTACTGACTGCATCGTTGCAGACCCATCTCTTGTCGTCATCAAGACGTAGTTTCTCTTGCGCTTGTCCTCTATCGTCTTACCGAAAATCGAATTATTTTGCAGTTTGTAGAGGTTTTTGTCAAAATCGTTACTAGCTGCTTGTCGTTTCTCGTTATTAAACTCTATGTAAGGTTTCAGCCAAGGGGCTTGCTTAAAGCTGATCGCTCTGTGTATTTTCTTGAGAACCATGCCGAGAGAGAGATAGTATTTCAAATTCCTATAGTGCACCACGTACTTTGTCTTTGAAAAAAGGTTAGTGGTTAGCTTTAGGCCTTTGCTATACGTTAACCGCAAGTCCTCGATTACCCGACAGTTGAAAGGAGAAAGAATAGACTCTGTGATTTTCATGTGCTCCGGGGCTAACGGGAAATCATTGTGCGATGCATGAAGCATCTCGGGGTATTCCAAGTCCACTTCTAATATCAGCCCCGTGTCACTCTGATCTCCGAAACTGTCGAGATTTATATCCTCGAGCTGGTCTTCCGGCACCCATTCGTACTCTCCAGTCGGTAGATACTCGCACATTACACAACCGTACAAGTTGTTGAAGTCCAAAAATATGATGTAAGAATTCTTTTTATCAGGATCGAAGGTAGATGGTATATACGGGTTGTTGGCTTTAGCGTATCTTCTAGCTATAAACGAGACACCACCTCTTATACCCTTTTCCACCATATTTTCCGCCTAATTTCATGCTGCTGATTCTTTCCTTGTTGTTAGCTATGTAAAGGCATGAGGCCTAAATTCCTGTGGATTGGTTAGGAGACCCGACACCAACCATCAACAACTCGGGGATGCAATTTTTTTTTCTCAACTTCAACTTTGAAATTCGTAACTCCAAGGAAAATGGATAAAATCGACGGCAGTTTTCACCCCTTAATAGAACTGAACTTTATCTTCCATCCTGTGAAGACAGGACATTAAATTTCCACCTGTATAATTTTCTATAGCTGTTTGAAAAAGTGCTCAAACTGAGCACCGACGCACGCAATCCACGTCGCCGTTTTCCAAAACAAACTTGTAAATATTTATTTGTATTTCGAATTATTTTCCAGGCATAAAGCCGACTAGCTTAGTGTTGTTATAGATGTACCAGTACTCTACGTTTTTATTTTTACTAAGGTGACGATTTTAGCAACCATGAAAACTTCGACTACTCTCATGTTATTATTTGCGGCTGCGACAATACACTAATTTTATGCGTTCTAGCATTAAAAAACAAGCTGGTTTATTTTAGTCTTTTGCCTAGGCTTTGATGAAAGCAATATTTGACGTAATTTTTCTCACGGACTCTACCTTGTTCAAAATGGCAAACCACAACTATTTTTATTTTACCGGACAATTTTGGTGTGATCTTGTATTTTATTTTAGGGCTCCGACCATAGTGATCTCCATCCGAATGCACAGTTATAGCCTTTTCCTTCAATTAAAAACAGTTTCTTTATATTCAGCATCAAAGTTCGTTCCCCCTCCCCCCACCTTCAATAGTAGCGATACGTAATATCGTAGTTTATTTTAATATCACGTTGTTTATGAGTTTTAAACTCACTGCACTCATGCCAGGTCCCTCTAATTGGTTTCCAATGCCCGCACGTTTCCTTTGTTGGAACAACAACACCAATTCCCTCAATGCAAAAACGCGGGAATCAACTCCCCAAACACTGAGAGCGCCCAAGCTACCCTGCCCGTCCGCGCTGTCATGGCCGACTTCCGGTAGTGCCAGCTTGGCCGGTTTGGGTCAGTCTCTCCTCCACCAAGAGTCACCTCTCTACCCCCCCCCCCCCCACCGTCGCTCTTCTACAGGTCCGCGCTAACCCTCTACCTGGCTGCTAAGCAGCAGGTATAAAACCCCAGCCCCATGAGAATTTCCTTAGCATAGCACAAGACTCAAAGGCTAGAGGTCACTATGGCGGTCGGAGCAGAGATGTCCAGTCCGAAGGTTGCCATGCCGGGCATGGTCGTAGTTCTTGATAGTAACTAGTTTAAATAGAATTTTTATTTTGGAACTTTATAACTAAATTATTAGTCTTAAATTTAAACTTAATCTCTAGCATTTGAGTTTTGGATAAGTCAACCGCCATTGGCATTTCTGGCCTAAGACTACCATAACGCAAGGGTTTAAGGTCCCCTTCCTAAAAACCGGCTTTGTTTCTATTTATGTAAACTCAGTGTTTACTAAATATTCAAAAGATCACCGAGATCTAGCATGTGTTATCGTTGAAGCAAGAGTTTTCAAAACGTAGTTTTCCTTATAACGCTAATCTAGATTCAGTGTGATAGATTGAAGTGATTTTAGGCAAGAGTTCTAATTTCTTTCAGACGACTGTTTTACTAAATGCAAAGGGTCATCATGTAATTCAGAGGGTTGTGATAGCCCAAACCGACTTTTATAGTCCAAATTGTATTGTGAACTCAACTCAGTTCTATTGTGCCGATTTTAATGTAAATCAAGTGCTTTTATTTTAAAGCTTCAGTTTTCTGTGACCAACTAGTTACTTAAGTGTTGTAAAGATAACTTGTCATGTTTTATTAAATCATAAAAGAAAGTTGTTTTAAACGACAGTTTGACTTCCGAGTCCGATTTAATTTGCAAGGGTTAAATAATTACAAAACAATTTTTATTCTAACTCCTAAGTAGGCAATTAAATTAACTACCCATCGTGGTAGCAGTGAACCGTGATAGATAGGTCATAAAAAGTTAGTTAGGATGTTGACGCTCTTCTCCTAACCGTGCAGTAGACACGCTATGCTGTTTTTCCGCAAAAGTTAAAACCGCCACTTATGATTTATTTACAACTAACTACAACTTCGCCAGATTGTCGGTGCTTGAGACAGTAGGCACCTCGAGACCCTGTAAGCGCCGCTACAGCGATGATCCTGACATTATGCAGAGCCTTCAAATCTTTAAACGAATTCAAAGCCTTCACGACGAAATGACTGTCGTATTTTTCGAAATTATGCATAACAACCGCTATGTTTTGTTCAAAGTGTAAGAAAGGTTGCACTTGCTGTGCGCGGCTCCTCTAAATTCACCGGTGATGTGGTCGTGGTCTCGTACTTTCGTAAATCCGTTAAAATTTTCTTGGGGTGGGGTGAATGCTCCTTGTTTGCAGATATGACACACCGCAGCTTCTTTGTACACCAACACCTGTTGCTTGGTTAAATGTTTCATTCGTTGCTTGTGGGAATCCACGTAAGCCAAGATCTTTTTCTGCTCCTCTAATATAGATTCGAAGACTTGCACGCAGTCTACTCCTCTGTATAATTTTTTAGAAAATACTCCGCCTAAGTGGTCAACAATTACGTAGGCAAAACTGCAAGCTTGGTGAATGTGGTTAACTCTGGTGTATGTATCGTTTCCATCACAACTGGAGACTGTGTGCAGCGCTGCTTCAAAGTCCACGTAAGCTATGTACAACCTTTTGAGTTCGTTCTTGAAATTCTTAAACTGGATAACGTCATTGTTGGGCAATGTGGTCTTTTGATACGAAACTCCCACGCAAGATGGAAGGTGGTAGTTTTCATACCTTAAACTATTTCGAAAACCGTGTAAGCAATGCCTGCAAAAATACTTCAAGCGCTTGTTGGGGTTGAAACTCGCGATGAATTTGTTGAAGTCTTTTATCGTCACGTAGTGTCCGTTGAGAAGAAGCAAGTCGACATGATGCTTACTTTCAACCAAGGAAAACCAAGGAAAACATGTAATCCTCACTCTTTTTGGCCAGCGTTGTATTTATTTATTTATTTATTAAACAGGCGAAATGTCCCTCAGGCAGTAAAAACAAAAATGACGTGACCAATATTGCCTGATCACCCTCGTGGTCGCTTCCACATTTCAATTTCGTATTTAAATTCATTCTCGAATCACTTCGCACAAATCCAATTCGTTCCACAATTACTGCATTATTTCAATTACTGCCTTACTGCATCGTAATGCGAGACCGATCTGCTCCATTGCTCGTAACCCTAATCGTTGCCGTTGTTTAGGCCTAACCTCACTCGGCCCCGTCTGGCCCACCTGTCTCTGCGACGGACGTTGTTTACCAACGGAATACCAATGATATTATACCAGGTTTATCGCATCACAATCAACCATGGTCACTCCCAATTACGTTCGACGTTGAACGTGACATTTTTCAAGTTCATGCGTACGAACTCGACTACCAAGGCTGCACAACTTTTTAGTTCCGGCGAACAATATTAGTTATGGCCACGGCCGTCACCAGACCGTCTCCCCTCGGCCGTAAAAATGGATCGCCCCACAGCGTTATTACACCGTCACTATCTATCTATCACTGCCTTACTCGCCCCAGAGCAGCAGGAAACATGGCATCGCCCGCCACACACGGTGTTTTCTTTCATAGTTCGTACGCCGCCATCGTCAACGTCTTGCAAATAACAAGTTTTAAAACTTATTTGTACGCCATATCTCAGCCAAGAGTTATCGTGTAACTCTGGATTTATCGCATAACTCTCCAGGCACCTCCGACTCAGTTATATGCCCCAATTCATAAAACCATTTCATTCTCAGTACGTACATCACCGGGTTATCGTGTAACCTCGAGGGTATCATGTACCCTTTTTCTCGCTACATTCTTATAGAGTTATCGGTTTCGCTCTTCACATTATCATACTTATTTCGACTAACTCTTTTTAAATCTCTCTCCTGGGCCTCGCTTGCCTCATTTCTCAACACTTCTCTCAACCCAGCACCTAGAAGGCGACCGCATTTCAATTCGTTTTTCCCACTTTGCGAAACGCTTATTCACTGCAAATAGGCCTTCCTGTTTTTAGTGCTCGCCACATTCCGCCGTTAACTTTCAGTTTTACTGTAAGGCGGTCAAGACTGAAATCGATTAAAATTAAGGCGGCTAAGATTTAAAAATTATTCGTTTCATGTTCCACAGAACAAATTAATTGGTCCAACTTACGGCGGTTTCTGCAACTCGACCAATTCTCATAAACGCTGCTAGACGAAAACGCACCATCAACCGAATTGGAAGCACCACTTTACAAACACGTCCGACGTGTGCCGTCGGCAAAAGAACAGTGGATAGGAATGGGCGATAGAGGGAGTAGACAGTGGGGTCAGGTGACGTAAAGTATGCATAAATTATAGTTGAATTGTATATAAATTAAGTTAGATGACAAGTGCCGACAGCAAGAGGATATCCCATTTGTAAACAGAACAGGTAACACAGTGAGGAGGAGTCTGTGACTGAAAAATGTTAATTTTACTAGAGTAAGGTACCTGCCTGCAGGAAAATTACAGTACGCCAAATGGAAAACGATGAATCTGTGGTACTTAAAATTGCCTCCCTGCCGGGACTCTCCCCAGAGACTGTGGGAAAACGAGTGGTGTAGCATAGCGGACGGGGAATGAGGAGGGTAGGGGATGACGTAGCAAATTTGCATATATTACCACTTTTGAATGGTAATAAGACCATAAAGCAGCGCCGTAGATATGGAAGGGATCCCGACTTGTAACAAAGATTCGTCGTTCTCCACTCGGAGAACTATAATTCTCCTGCAGGTAAGTACCTTACCCTGTTAGAATTAACATGTTTCGCTCATTCTTAGAGTAAACCCAAGACAGACTTTTTATCATCAATTCTACCCAAACAGAACAATTTTATTCAACTCCGTTTAATTTTTACAATCAACAATGTGTTCGCTTACATACGCACGCACCGTAACGAAGATCTCCAGCTGCTTGTGCATTTGTAATCCTGTATTTTGCTTATTTTTTTTCTTATGCATAAAGCATGTAGTTTAGTGTTTGTAAATACGAAAAAGAAGTGTTGTCAAATGCCCGGCCTCCTCCGCATACATGTACCTTCGATTTACAAGCTTTTCAATTTTCAACTTGCATTTGAAATTGGTGCTACAAAGATCACTTTGTTTTTTTTATTTAAAACTCGACTCCCACGTAGTACAACTCCACTCTAATGTATATATTGCTTCATCCTGCTATTAACCATGCACAAAAACTATAGTCCAATACAACTGAGCTTGAATTTCTTGAAGGGGGGAAGCATGTGATGATGCCGTCATCACACGGCTGCCTCATCCCGGGTTTTCACTCTCTCAATGCTCGCGCATGCGCGCATGCCACCTAGCGGCGAGAGAGGAGTCGCACGTGCCGAGAACTGAATAAACATAAGTTGCAATTGCATTTGGCTTTTTCCCTTTGGCTATCCGGGCACTGACAGCAAGGAAAGGGAATCTGACAAAAGTTGGCGCCCGAATAGAAGAAGGAAGACCACGAAATACGAGGTAACACAAACTGTAAATAATGTGACCAAGACACAACAACGAGAACACGCACGCCGCCATGCTTTCTTCCAACCATCGTAACACGACAAAAATCAACATAGCTGGACAATTCGGCAGCATCGTTGTACAATCGACAAATATCCAAGCACCTTAAGGATCAACAACAATGCGAGTACGTTGCTTAACAATTTTCGATGCACAAGAAACTTTACTTCGAGCAAAATACCAAACTAAGCACGGTCCTCGTGACCACATGTGCGCGATACGACAATGGCGGACAATGACTACCTCGTGCATGAAGCCCAATTATTCCGAGCGAAGACTACGAACTCAAACGAAAAATGGCAGACTTAAAAGCAAGCATCGCTACATTCAACACGAAATTAACGTCGGTGAACAGCAACATGTCATGTTTGTTAAGCGATGTCACAGTGATCGCAAACCAACGAGTCGAGGCATGTCACGCCGAAACAGCAGCCACGATCCCAACACCGCCACCGATCCCCGAACCACCGACAGCATCAAATATCGTAGGACCGAGTCTACAATGGCAATTAATTGGACGATACATCGGTTTCGAGCGAATTGAGCATTATCTACAGCTAAATCGTGTCGGCACACCAAAGCACGAGACACAAATTCGTGCAGCGCACAAACAGCGAATGAAAAAAGACTGGCAGAAACTGCAGCTACGATTGGCCAAAGAAAGAGGTGAGCTCCCGTTACGTGATTCTGTGGCGTCTGACAAAAGTGCACCACCGAAAACCATAAAGCCATCGAAATATTTTGCAAACAAGAAGTTGGACATCAAAGTCTTTGACAACCCCACCCAACCAAAATCCGAGCAGATCGCAGAGACGACACACGGCATCTGCGGCAGCACTATCGTCCGACACGCACAGAGAAGACACGAACTGTCCCACGGTTTGGCGGAGCAGTGGAAAATAAATGAAACCCGCGAGGATGCAGAACATGCCTCCTTCGTTGAATTAATCCCGGATGACGACACGGCTATTTTAATTGGAAACTCGACCAACAGCATCAGACAGGACGACTGGCACCCACTCATTTTGCGGACTTCGCACCAGACTAGGTATAGGCTACCTAGACGAGGACGACATGCCACACCATCGTGACAAGCCAGGCGAGCTCACGTTTCATTTTCCTATCTACGTAACTGATCGCACGCAGGGCCGAAAACCCGTACGGTGGACCGAAGTAGGTACATCCACCGTGAGACGACCACCACACCCAAATTTGGCAGAAGAGTAGCTGATTCAACGCTCACCACTCGACCACCAGAACCCCAAACACAAAATCACGCGAAACGTAAAAACCATAAGTACAGGAAGAAACACAAGCGAACCTAAATCAAGACAACTGTGCGAATCGTGACATTATTGTTGCCGTCAAGGTGGACAGACTATTCACAAACTGTTGTGAATCCTTTTCTTTTATTTTTAGAGTGTCACAAACCGTCGTGGACATTTTTCAGAGTCCTTTCACTGATGTATCTTAACCCTTTACAGTCTGGCATCCCTTTAAATGGACGGGTACTGAACGGCAAAAAACTAAGTTCCAACACGCAACGCGAGCTTTACGAGGGGTCCCCGGGGACCCCGAGTAAAGCGAGCAGCAACAGCCCAGTTGTCAGCGTCCTCGTCTGCAAACCAAGTGAATGCCGGATCGAATCCCGCGACCGACCCAACTATCATATGGGACTTAAAAAAAAAAATAGCCAGTTTGGCATGGGCATTAAAGGGTTAACTTACACAATATTCGATCTTTCCAATTTTTAATCTGTGAAACTTTTAATCAGTGAAACTTCGCACTGCCTTGCATTCAAGCAATAGAACAGCTAACTTGACCAATGCTAACCACCATTTTATCATTATTGGCCCATGAACTGCCCAAATGTTGTTAAAACCACAGCACTGCCCAGACAGATGTTTCCTGAACCTCAGTA
>JAHWFP010100180.1:4119-43333 GCA_023313725.1 Lithobius niger | reverse complement strand
AAGCAAAATGCAAACAAATGTAAATAGGGATACAGTGAATGTTACATTTGCACAAGAACAGGGCCATAGCATGCAGAGGGTGGGGTCTCCTGTTGTTAGATTAAAATATGTAGCCTAGTTATGAAATGCAAAACCAGGCAAACAAGTTTTTTAGTTGCTGAAATGGGGCACAATATTATAATGCTGACATTTTGTGTAGGCCCTATACAAATTTAGCAGTACTGTAGATCTCATGCAGAACCATAGTACAAAAATAGTCATTCTGGGAAGGCAAATCATAATTTTCATGCCCCCTCCCAATAGCTTTTTTTTTATAATTATGAAAAAAGAAAAACAATTGGGAGGGGGCATGAAAATTATGATTTGCGTGATCATAAGCAAAATGCAAACAAATGCAAATAGGCATACAGTGAATAATAAAATTGTTTAATTTTTGTAGGCTTAGTCCTAGGCCTACTTTTTGCAAGCCGGGGGGGTGTAAGGAATCTCCTGTTGTTGCGATTAGAATGTGTAATTATGAAATGCGCAGCATTATTTATACATAGAAATGGTCACAACAGTTCACTACTCACCATCCATATGATGCTGCCAATTGCGTCCAAAAAGCATTTTCCAACAGCTAGGTGGTCTGCTGTCCAACCTAGACCTGACGTCAACAGCCAATTAATCAAAGCGTTCTCCATTTTTTCCCATCCAGTCAGTGAATTGCCAGTTGCTTTTGGTGGAAGTCTCAAGGAGGCTGCACTCTTCATCATTAATTTGAAAATGTTTGGAGACGGTTTCTTACTATCCTGCAACATTGGTTTTTCGGTTGCAGGTGATAAATTAAACTTGACCCAACGTCAGAATTCCAACGCTGCAGCAATACGTGTTGAAATAGGCAAAGTGACGAAACTTCCTTTTTCACATATGCCGATACTAGCACTCACTGTATGATCGGTATTATCCAGTTTAAAACCATCTCCACAGTCATTCACACCACTTACCATATCTTTGAATACATCTATGAGGGATCAATGCCGATTTACTTCATGCAAACAAAACTTTCGCAATTCCTTGGAACTCGAAATAATAGCCAAAACCGACCAGCGAAGACATCGTCACGCAATGGCGAATGTTCAGTCGGGCAGTGTCATAAGAAAAAAGGGCACTGCGTAAATTAAAAAAAAATAATAATTTGTTTGGCAAATTTTTTCCCTTCAGATTTTTGTCATCAACGTTTTTACCGTAAATCGCCTATTAAACGCCCATGGGCGGCTAAAACTTATTCGATAAAAAAGTGGAGGGGGCGTTAACAAGGCTTAAAACTAAATTTCTGACCTTAACATATTTTTTGGGGTGGCCGTTTAGGCCTAAATCCATCACGGTAAAGTTGACTATTCACCGTGCGTGGTCTGGGTTCAATCTAGCATTAACACAATCTTTTTTTTTAAGTGAATCGGAAAATTGATTACAAGTTTACCTAAATCAACGTTTTATCCCTTTAAATCTTGATTGTTCTGCAGCAAAATTAACGAAAATATTCATAAATTTAACGAAATCAACATTTAATCCAACACGATTCACGGGAGCATTTGTAATCACGGAAAAGTCTGCAATATTAGGCCTAAACGATCGATCATTGATGTGTGTAATATGGATTCCGTCTAGTGAAAATGCTTTACCTTTTTCCGATTTATTCTCAAATTTAGTTTATTAGATCGTCCTCCTTCCAATATCTAACATAATTCAAAGTTAAAACTAATGTTTAGCTTCAAACACACAAACCTCCAAAACAGACGTGATTCACCACTGGAAAACGCGTGTGTTGACATTTATCACCATAGAGTTATATATTGTCGTCCAAGACGGAAGTTCCGGCGGAAGTAAACGCGTAGGTCTGGACCCGTGGAGGCCCAGTAGTGGACGCAAAGTGGTGGACGCTGTAAAGAAGGCCTGAGTTCTTCACCCGATTTGAGAGGATACCTCAACTCAAACCATCAACAACCTGAGGGAAAACTTCGTTTACGCCAACGAACACTTTTTTTTCTCGGCGCCTCGGCCGTGAAAAACCCCGAAATTCAAACGTCTGTATCTTCCAAGAAAATGGACCAATCCGTCTCATCTAAACAGCTCTTAATAGCCACGAACTTTATCTGTTTTTCCCCGCAAAGAGAACACGAAAAATCCTTCTAGAAGTCATTCTACAGCACTTAGAAAAAAGCACGAAACCGATGCCGTAAAATCACCGTAGCACACGAGACGCCATTTTTGCCACTTGTAAAAAATTTGTATTTACTTTTTATTTTCACTTAGGCATAAAGCCGAAAACATTAGTTTAGTGTTTAGAGGGAGGAGCTTCCTCTGCGAAGGTACTTAACCTCCCTAATAATTGTACAGATACTTTGTATTGATATTTCTTAAGTAGATTTAAGGTGACGATCTAAGATGCACTTGAGAAATGTCCGACATCCAAAAAAACCCTAATTTTACGTCTACAAATATTAACACAACTATTTAAAATGCGTTTTAGCATTTGCTGGTAACCATAACTTTTATTTTATAATAATCTTTTAACGTAATCTTTTGCCATCCCAACTACCAGAGCTCGGGCAACATTTTACTTACGAATTTTCCCGTACACGTCTTTTCTAATTTTCCGTAGTTGTTCCTAGCAAAACCGACTTGGCTTTCAATTTCTTAAAGTAAACCTGGCATCCCAATGTTAATAACCGAATTTATTGAGATCATTCCTTCAATAGTCGCGATGCCTAACATCGTGGTTAACTAAGAAAACAATCCGTAGTAATTAAAGGCCTTATTCACGTTCCAAACAATGAGTTTAACTCTACCGGCCTCTCTTTATTACGCAGTCCATAGTTATTCCTTCAAACGGCGCCAAGCGAAAAATCCTTTGCGCTGCCGACTTTTTTATTGTTCTCAAGGCCCTCAGCCAACCAGACCTCGAAGCTCTCCTGGTCGTCCGCGCGAACTTCCGGTAATGAGTATATAACCCCAGCCCCAGGAGGAAATCGTTAGCACATGCTCATCAGATCTCAAAGCCAGAGGTGACTACGCCAGTCGGTATAGGAGATGTCCCGTCCGAATGTTGCCATACCGGGCAAAGGTAGTTGGTTCGTATTAGACTTGTGTTAGTTTAGAAAATTTAATTTTGGAAACCCCATTCGAAATTTTAGTTTTAAACCTGACCTAACCTTAAGCTTTGAGTATGGAGGTGGAGCCATAGTCGGCATTCTAGGCCCCCATCGCCATAACGTCAGAGTTCACGGTCCCTTTCTAAAAACCAGCTTTTTTTCCCGTGTTTATTATTATGAACTTAATCTAAACACTAAATCTGCATTTAGACGACGTATTTTCAAGGGTGCTTCCCAAATACTAAGGATCTACAGATTTGAAGATTTGATTCTAGGTCGGACTTAGAAAACAGTCTTGACTATTTGTGTGTAATTCCCGCGGTTTGCACCAAATAGATTTATTTCATGTAATTCCCGCGGTTTGCATGTTTAACGGGTTCCCGAGGTCCCACAAACATTTTCTTATCGAAATTGTCGTTTTTACTCTTCACCCAGTTGTGTGAAGTTTGAGTTGAATTTAGTGTAAATTCTTGTTGATTTTTAATGTAAAAATCGCCGTGCTTTAATTTAAAGCTTATTTTCTTGTAAACTAGTTGAAACTAAGTGTAATTGTTTTTATATTTTGTCTGCATTTTAATAAACCAAAGAGTTTGTAAAAAGCCTGTTTTTCTGCTAGTTAGACTAAATGTAGAAGTTATAGTTCTTAAGAAAACCACTTAATAATTAAACTTAGAGCTGCATTTAGAAACACCCACCTGGAGGCAGCGAATACCCCCCTTTAATGTTGTCTAGTTAGCCTACAGTTAGGACACATGACTCTGTTACCCATACTGGGTCAGTAGCATACATGTGCTGTTTTCCGTAAAAGTAAAAACCGCCACCACAACTAGAAGTTAAAGGTCAAAACCATCTTGATGTCGGCGAGGCTACAAGCACCTCTACAGTCGTAGCTTCGGCCGCAACACCTATTACGACCGTAAGGCAGTTGAACACAAGTTCAAAGTTGGTGACAAAGTTTTAGTCTTAAAACCAGCTAGAACCAATAAGTTAGAAATTTATTGGGATGGACCCTGTGAGGTGATAAAACGCTTATCGGATACAAATTATCTTGTTAAGAAGTCCTTTGGTTCTCAAAAGGAGACCATTTATCACGTTAACTTGCTAAAGCCCTATCTGCCTAGGGAAGGGTCTAGTAACCACTCTTTTCATGACGAACTTGAGTTTACAAGTTTGAATTTACAAAGTAGCAATTCACAATTCAGACAAACACACTTGGTTTGAATAAAAGTTTAAATTTTCACAATAGAAAAAGTAAATCATGGGTGCTCCCGGAGACACCCGCAAGACTTGACAGCCGCAACTGATTAAAGTCTATCCGACAGTATGTTTCTACATGATCAACCGTCCACAGTTATGTTTCCAAGTTTTCCAAGTACAAAAAGATCAACCTCCCTTAGTTCCCTCGAGAACTGTTCTAAGTTATGAAAGGCCCGGCAATTTTACACTTAGGCAACAGTTTGTTTCAATTTGACTTCCACAAAGATCAAACCGTCAATTAGTTTAAGTTAAAAATCCATTCAAAGTAAACTGGAAAATTTGGTTTTTAGAAAGAGAACCACTCTGACGTTATGGGGAGAGGAAACCTAAGATCGTGAAAAGAGGATTAACGCTATGCCAGAAAAGAAACAACCAAAAACAATGATTGGTTTAGCGAATTTTCGGTAGTATAATATGCTTACAGAGAACCTCCACTACCTTCATCAGGTAAAAAGTGTACGAGCCCGCACAGAAATACGACTACATGCTAGAGTTTATGTTTCAAATTCAAACATAAACACATAAATTCAAACATGTTGGAAATTCAAACATAAACTCTAGCATGTAGTCCTATTTCTGTGCGTGCTCGTACACTTTTTACCTGATGAAGGTAGTGGATGTTCTCTGTAAGCATATTATACTACCGAAAATTCGCTAAACCAATCATTGTTTTTGGTTGTTTCTTTTCTGGCATAGCGTTAATCCTCTTTTCACGATTTCTTTAGCCAGAGTGAAATGAGTCTGTCGGCTTTCAGAAACCTAAGATGCCGCTACAGGCGTCTCCACCATAATTTTCCCTAGCTAGAGAGTTAAAGTTACAATTAAACTAAAATTTAGAATATGGGGGGTCCTAAATTAAACTTTCAAAAGCTAAACTATAACATACGAACCACCACCATCGTGCCCGGCATGGCATTCTACGGACATGGCATCTCCACTCCGACTGGCGTGACCGGTCTCTAGCTTGAGATCTGTGAGCTGTGCTGTGGATGCTTTGGGCTGGGGGGGTTTTATGCTGGAGAGGGGGGAAAGCGCGGACGTCGAGGATAGCTGCGGGGGTCTGATTGGCTGAGGGCCTCGAGAACAATGGAAAGTGGGAGGAGAAGTCGGATGAATAAAGGAACTGGGTGCAGAGCCGTTTGAAGGAGTAGGGATGGAAAAGACAGGCCTGTTTTGAGTTTTACTCAATTGAACTTTTGGAAATAGGCCTTTATTTTGAATTATTGGCTACGGATTCCATATTTACATGATTGCAATGTGATTTGGCTCTTGTTAAAGCTTATTACTTGGCTTTCGGTAATGCATAGAACATTACTATTAAATTAAACAAGCTTTAACGGTAAACTGCAGTGTTAAACACCACAACTAGTTTTGGCTGGGGAGGGGGGCAAAAATGGAGGATTCGAAGTTTTTGCACAGTTTGACTTTCGGAATTGGGTTGAACAGATCTTTTTAAGAATTCTTTTAGTGTTTAATAGTAGATCAAGCTATTTGCCGATTTCGGTAGGTCTCAGTCAGGTCGGAGGAGAACTAAAATAAACATATATACACTGAAAAATTCGTGTCCGGTAGAATGCCACGTCGTAATACGTTTATACGTTTGGACATATGATAGCGTTTCTGGGGGTAAAAGAATATAAATAAAGTATAAATGCGGTTAAATAAACTAGCTTAGTTGAATGCTATAACGCATTAAGTTACTGAGAACATTTAACGTTTAACATTTTTTAAAGTTAAAATTCGATCGTTGTGGAAATTTTTCATATAGATTGCGGCCGACAAACCCAATAAAAAATATCACACTTCAAAATGGTTGTCTGTATATAAATCCTCATACAATACACTAAGCTAGTATGTTCGGGCTTTTTGCCCTAAAAGAAAAGGAATAAAATACGAATACAAAAATACAGAGTTTTACAATGGCGGCCATGATGAAGGAGTGCTGAGGTGGCTTGGAGGTGATCTTCAAACATGAATTACTGGTACTTCCTGGTAGAAAGTCCGGATTTGGGCTTCCGCAAGTGTCTTGTATTTGGACAGACTAAGTATGTAGAAAGTTTGAGCCGATTTGGTTCATTATTAAAGAAACGGCGAAATGTGCCTCGGCGAGGCATTTGGTGCCTTCAGAAAAAAAATTTCAAAATTTTGAAAAACAGGCGTTTTTCGGTGGCGCTCGTTTACAGCGTGCATTATCGTCGAAGCAGAGCTTTCGAAAGGACGTAGTTTTCCTTATAATACTAATCTTGATTCAGTGTGATGGATTGAAGTGATTTTAGTGCAAGAGTTGCTAAGGTCTTTCAAACGACTGTTTTTACTAAATGTTAAGAATCATCATGTAATTCAGAGAGTTGTGATAACTCAACCGACTTTTCTAGTCCAAATTTGTTATGAACTTTAATTTTGTTCAACTTGCCGATTTATTGAAAATCAAGTTCGCTTTCTGTAAGGCTTAAGTTTTTCTATTTTGCAACCAACTAGTTACTCTGTGCTGTAAACCAAAATAACTTGTCATGTTTATTAAATTATAAAAGAAAGTTGTTTTAAACGACAGTTTGACTACCGAGTTCGATTTAATTTGCAAGGATTATATAATTACAAAACAATTTTTATTTTAACTCCTAAGTAGGCAATTAAATTAACTACCCATCGTGGTGGCAGTAAACCGTGATAGATAGGTCATAACAGGTTAGTTAGGACGTTGACGCTCTCCTCTTAACCGTGCAGTAGACACGCTATGCTGTTTTTCCGAGAAAGTAAAAACCGCCACTTACGATTTATTCTCTACAAACTACATCTTCGCCAGATGTCGGTGCTATAGACAGTAGGCACCTCCAGACCCTGTAAGCGCCGCTACAGTACCTCGTTGCGAAGAGGTTGACTATTGGGTGATGCCAGAGATGCAATAGGATGGAGCAAACAGTTGAGAGAAGCATCCATTCGCTGGTTGGTGGTGTCCGTCGAGAAACGGAGTCTGCGATCACATTTAATGATCCTGGGATGCGAAGAGGTAGAAAGCAGACACGTAGTTGAATGCACAGTTGGAAGATCTGGGAAGTGACATGATGGAGGGACAGGGTGCGAGTCCCATCCACCTTTTGTAGATACGCGACTAGGGTTGTAACGATTAAACGTTTAAACGTTTAATCGTCGAAAAACGTTTAAACGTTTAGTGATTTGCGATTAATACTAATCGTTATTTTTTTTTTTTTTGTAAACCCTCCCTTTAAGCAATATGAACGCTTATATACGTCAGCAACGATGTGGCTCAAATAGAGTAACAACGTCGAAGCTTTTACAAGGAACTACGGGTCGAAAAATACTATTTTCGGCCAAAAAATCGACACGAGAAAAGCTGAAATTTGCTATGTTGTGCATCGATTTCTGTAAACAAAACGTTGTTACCGATGTCTGTAATTTTATGAAAAGCATTTTAGTTTAGTGTAGTCTAACTAAAAACTGCGAAAATGTCGGTGTCATTCTTTTTTTTTAAACTAGAAAGCCGAAAATTGGTCATTTTCGATCAGCGGTACCGGACGAACCATTTGACTGGGCGCCGCTATCTTGGATTCTTTGGAAAGTGGTAATTCCCCAGGCCTTTCAACATGATTTCTCGGTGGCCATTTGGCGTTGGCCAATCAGGCATATTGTAATAGGTCGTTTCTGGCTGTTCAAGCTAGCTTTCCAAGGCATTTGAAGATCGCGTTCTCTCATTGGCCAGTTGGCACCACATGACCGACTTGGCGCGCTCTCATTGGCTAATACGTGATTTCAACCTGTCCGCCATCGCTCGCTTTGGCTTTCACGTGAGCGCTTGTGTTCAGTCAAGATTAGTGGTTCAGTTCGTCGTAGAAAATCACGAGAAAGATAATGTTTCATAACATTAAAAAATTAAAACAGCAGCTGCGATGTACAACTAAATCGGAAAGGGAGCCTATAAACCTTCACACTATCGCTTATCAGGTGGGAACAATGACTTTTAGCCTAACTAATGCCGATACGGACGCATTTTCCCAACACGGAGATTTTCAATTTTAGTTCGTTAAAGCCCGTTATCTAAAAAAAAATGCTTCTCCAAAACTATTAAAGCCATTTAGCTGATTTTTTCTGTGCACATTAATGAATATGTATTGCGTGCGAGTAGTAATTTTGAAATTATCGTGTCCAATAGTTTACGCAAGAATAAAAATTTGGTTAGTAGGCTACCTCACTCCACGGGTGATGGAAAAAAAATCGCTCTATCTGAGCAGAAATATAATTCGGACCATCGTTTTACGTTTTCATTACTAAAAAAATTCTGAATATTAAAACATTCAATGTTAAAACTAGACGAGCGTTTATTTTTTGTGAACAATTTGCACAGCGGAAAGAATTTTTTTTTTATTGTGGTCTAAATTGCTACAAAACAACGATTAATCGCTAATCGCCCGGATTATGTTTGACGATTACCGTTTAGCAAATTTTGGCGATTTTTACAACCCTATACGCGACCACTGTCGTTTTGTCTGTATGAACTTGAACCATCCGTCCTGTTACGTGGTTCTGAAAGTGGCTAAGGCCTAGAAGGACCGCAAGGAGTTCCAAGTGATTGATGTGAAATGTCATCCCCTTTGGCCAAGTGCCTGACACTGTAAGATTGTCGATATGAGCTCCCCAACCCGTTAACGATGCGTCTGTGAAGAGGTGTACTTCTGGAAGAGGTTCGTGGCGGTGATATTGGTGACGTCCGTCCACCATTGAAAAACGTCCAAAGGAAAGAGAGGACCGAGAGGCTGAGGTGGTAGAGTTAACGTGAAGCGAGGATCTCTCCATAGATCGGATCGGTAATGGTGAAATGGACGAGCCATCCACCTGCCGTAGGGAACTAGGTCCGCAAAGGAGTCGATGGTCCCGACGGTGGACGCAAGGTCCCGGAATGTGTGTAGAGAAAAGCGGGCAAAGGCACGAGCGGACCGCAGATAATCCTCTATGCGTTCTAGGGATGGCATGACGGTTGCCTCTTTGAGATCGAAGAGTACTCCCAGGAACACGAAGGATTGAGCAGGTTGCAGTCGAGATTTCGAGAAATTTATTCCCAGTCCCAAGTCATGAAAAAGAGACACAACATCCTTTAGAGTGTTGGAAAGGGCAGTGGGATCGGGGTGTGGGAGAAGGCAGTCGTCGAGAAAGGCGTGCATACGGATGTCTTGTTGGTGTAGGTAGGCGAGAACGGGACGAAGGACCATGGTGAAAACCAGCGGAGCTGCGTTCAGACCAAAGGGGAGGCAGAGAAACTCGAACACTGTGCCATCTAATAGAAAACGGAAGAGGTGGTGGACAGACGCATGAAGCGGGATGTGAAGGTATGTGTCCGCTAGATCTAAAGACACTGTCCCATCATTGGGTTGTAACGAATCTCGGATGGAAGAGACTGTTTCCATTTGAAAGTGTGGATTGAGAATGTATTGAGTTGCTTTAGGTTGAAAATCGGGCGCGATCCGATTTCTTGTTGCAAAGAAAGATACTGTTGTAGAATCCTGGTGTGAACGGAGGTAACACTATGCGGATGGCATGTTTGCGAAGAAGGGACGTGATTTCCGCCCATAGCGGGATGGGAGCTGGAGCTTCTAGTTCCCAAGGTGGGTCTTGCACCGAAGGTTTCGTTAAGAACCCTAGCTTGAAGCCATGAGAAATAATTGATAGGATCACGGGATCTGAGGTCACCTCTTGCCAAACTTCGGCATAGAAACGAAGTCGTCCCCCTACTTCTTGTGGGGGAGACGGCATGCCAATACGTGTCCCGTCCTCTGTTGCGAGGACGGGAAGAGGAGCATTGTCGCCGGGAGTTGATGGTCTACCCAGGGACCAAGATGGAAGGGGCGATGCGGATCGTGGCGGTGGAGGAGGAGCAGAGTCAGGCGGTTTCACTGCGTACCGATCATCCATAGGTTGGTCCGTCTTAGAGGACGAGGCGGATCATTGTCTTCGATTCAGACGATTCTTGTTATAACGAGGTTTGCGAGAGATGTCCAAACGTGGAGCTACTTTAGGGATTAGTCCGCGGAATAAAGATTCAGACTCGCTGATAGGTTCGTTTTGCAGGAGGTAACGAGTCGAGTTGTGAAGATTGGATGCTGCATTGAGCGCAACTTCTCGTAGTAGAAGTGTGGAATTAAACAGAGCATGTGTAAACCAGTTCATGACATGATAGGTAGCAAAGCAACTCCTCCTAAAATCTTTGTTAATAAGGAATGCCAGTTGGCGGGTATCCTCAGGGGGAGGATCGGTGTAGTCTTTCGCAGAGTGCGCTGGCTGCCGTACTGAGGACGTCCGCTTGGGATGCAGCACGAAAGCCCAAACGGAAGATGCGGTCGTTGTCACGAAGGACGTAAACGGAAACAGCCGCTCGTCGAGGAAGGTAGAGGGCGGATCCTAAATCAATCTTTGCATCCGCTGTAAGAAATTCTGATTGAGGATAAGTGTCAAAGTTTCTAGGGTTGGCTGTCCCTTCTCCAATGGGATGGAAGAAATAGTTTTCTCGACCCGGACGTGGAGAAGGGGGATCCTTGTCTAATTCGAGGGGTGTTCCATTACCTAGGAGGAAACCGCCACTCCTAAGGAGGGTGGTAAGAAGTGTAGTGGACTGACCCAGTAGAGGTGGTTGACGCGGACGTTGATCACGCAGCAGAAGGACCGGCTTCTTCTAAGGAGGACTTGTGACGCTTAGGAATGGAAGCAAGCCAGGCTGAAGCGTAGTCACAGACTGGTGCTTTGCGCTTGAAAGCCTGGATCGATGAATCCACAAGAGTGTGGGCCTGGGATGGAGTAAGCGGTTCGTTGGTCCGCTGGGTTGAGGACCGATCAACAACAGAAGGACGGGGCGAGTATGAAGAGAGGTCCAACGGTGTAAGGTACGGACCGACGGAGGATGCCAGTTTGATATCAACCTTGTAAAGAAGGCCTGAGTTCTTCACCCGATTTGAGAGGATACCTCAACTCAAACCATCAACAACCTGAGGGAAAACTTCGTTTACGGCAACGAACACTTTTTTTTCTCGGCACCTCGGCCATGAAAAACCCCAAATTTCAAACGCCTGTATCTTCCTATAAAATGGACCAATCCGTCTCATCTAAACAGCTCTTAATAGCCACGAACTTTATCTGTTTTCCCCCGCAACAGAACACGAAAATTCCTTCTAGAACTTTCACAGCATCCTTAAGAAAAACGCACGAAACTGATGCCGTAAAATCACCGTAGCGCACGAGACGCCATTTTCGCCAATTGTAAAAATTTGTATTTACTTTTTATTTTCACTTAGGCATAAAGCCGAAAACATTAGTTCAGTGTTTTAGAGGGAGGAGCTTCCTCTACGAAGGTACTTAACCTCCCTAATAAATGTACAGATACCTTGTTTTGATATTTCTTAAGTAGATTTAAGGTGACGATCTAAGATGCACTTGAGAAATGTCCAACATCCAAAAAACCCAATTTTACGTCTGCAAATATGTTTAAACTATTTTAAAATGAGTTTTAGCATTCGCTGGTAACCTTAAAACTTTATTTTATAATAATCTTTAACGTAATCTTTTGCCATCCCAACTACCGGAGCTTAGGCAACATTTCGTCCTACGTATTTTACCGTACACGTCTTTTCTGTTTGTACTTCGTTGTCCGTAGCAAAACCGACTTGGCTTTCAATTTCCCAAAGTAAACCTGGCTTCCAAATGTTAATAACCGAATTTATTATGAGCATTCCTTCAATAGTCGCGATGCTTAACATCGTGGTTAAAAATGAAAACAATCCGTAGTAATTAAAGGCCTTATTCACGTTCCAAACAATGAGTTTAACTCTACCGGCCTCTCTCTACCACGCAGTCAATAATTATTCCTTCAAACGGCGCCAAGCGAAAAATCCTTTGCGCTGCCGACTTTTCTATTGTTCTCTAGGCCCTCAGCCAATCAGACCTCCGTAGCTATCCTCGGCGTCCGCGCCAACTTCCGGTACGTAGCATAAAAAGCCCCCGCTGCTCTCAATCGTGAGCACACGCTCATCCTCAAAGCCAGAGGTGACTACGCCAGTCGGTATAGGAGATGTCCCGTCCGAATGTTGCCATGCCAGGCAAAGGTAGTTGGTTCGTATTAGACTAGTGTTAGTTTAGAAAATTTAATTTTGGAAACCCCATTCGAAATTTTAATTTTAAACTTAACCTAACCTTAGCTTTGAGGGAATTATGGAGGTGGAGCCATAGTCGGCATTCTAGGCCCCCATCGCCATAACGTCAGGGTTCACGGTCCCTTTCTAAAAACCAGCTTTTTTCCCGTGTTTATTATTATGAACTTAATCTAAACACTAAATCTGAATTTAGACGACGTATTTTTCGGGTGCTTCCCTAGATACTAAGGATCTACAGATTTGAAGATTTGATCTTAGGTCGGACTTAAGAAACATAGTCTTGACTATTTGTGTGTAATTCCCGCGGTTTGCAACAAATAGATTTATTTCATGTAATTCCCACGGTGTGCATGTTATAACGGGTTCCCGAGGTCCCACAAACATTTTCTAATCGAAATTGTAGTTTTTACTCTTCACCCTGTTGTGTGAAGTTTGAGTTGAATTTAAATTGAGTTAAATTCTTGTTGATTTTTCCTGTTGTAAAAATCGCCGTGCTTTAATTTAAAAGCCAATTTTCTTGTATTGACACTAGTTGAATTTTAAATGTAACTGTTTATATTTATTTGCATTTTAATAAACCTACGAGTTTGTAAAACGCCTGTTTTTCTACTAGTTAGACTAAATGTAGAAGTTATAGTTCTTAAGAAAACCACTTAATAATTAAACTTAGTGCTGCATTTAGAAACACCCACCTGGTGGCAGCGAATACCCCCCTTTAAAGTTATCTAGTTAGCCTACAGTTAGGACAAATGACTCTCTGTTACCCTTGCTGGGCCAGTAGCATACGTGTGCTGTTTTCCGTAAAAGAAAAAACCGCCACCGAACTAGAAGTTTAGAGGTCAAAACCACATTGATGTCAGAGAAGTTACAAGCACCTTGAGAATGGTAGCTTCGGCCGCTACAACCTTCCGGGCTGTAAGTTGGAGCTTGACACAAGAATAGCGTTCTTTGGTGCAAGAGAGTTCATCCGCAAGGGATCGTAGGTCCTGAGTTGGCGGAGGTTAACTGCAGGGGATCGGGGACGTAGCTGCAGTATCACAAGGTAACGGAGCGGACCGCTCCGAAAGAAGAGGATTGGGTGGCGAACGAGACTGTTCTAAAGAATCCTGGTCCGCAGTAAGTTCAAGAATTTTCACATGATCCGCAACCGGTGGGACCGGAGGGGATGCGGACCGTTGAGTGCCGGATGAGGAACCTTCTCTTGGCGTTCTGTTAGCACGAGGCATGAGGATGGCGAGGATGAGGAACGATAGCGGATGGAGGATAGGACCAGACGCAGCGGATCGAAGTGAACAGCGTGGCACGTAGAGAAGAAAAGGTGAGCTTGCCGCTCCGCTTCGGCTCTTATATGAAGGAGGCTGCGCAGTAGGATGCGCAGTACGTAGCGAACCGGAAAGACATCTTCGATTTAATTTCTCTAGATTGAACAGCATTTTGAGAAGGAGAATGCTTTAAAAAAAGGTAATGTATATTTTCAAGGCAACTAGAAACCCCTTTTTTTTTATATATATGTATTTTCTACCAGTTCTCTATTGGTAGAATATTCTACCAATGTGTTCCCTACCATTCGTGGCAGGCAATACATTTGTTAGCGTTTTTATTATAACCTTTAAGAATACTGGTACAGTATTTTGATTCTGAAATTGTGCGTAACGATCTGTTTTCAACAATCAATTATCAAGAACCTTTAGGAATTACCACTCACGAGTTTGTCAGAGGATTGGGAAGAGGGAACTGGAAGTGTGTGTGGTGAAAATCCCCCCCCCCCCCAGAAAAGAGAAAACTGGGATGGAATGCATATAGGACCAATTATTACATATTCCGTTTCACTGCATTAAATCATGGTAGCATGACATAATTTTTAATAATTTTTAATAATTTTTTTTTTAGTGCTAAAAAAGCGTTGGCAGTTGCAAACAATGACACAGGATTAAAACTCAGACCAGTCACAGTACACATAACAAGATTAAAACACGATTTTTCACCCATTAAAAGGGGGTTCTCGCCAAAGAATGAAAAGGAACTCCAGACGGAAAAAAAATTCGAAATTTGCTGGGAGGATTCGTCTAGGGAAGCAGAAACATAGGGGAAAAAAATAATTGTTTGTTTCGTAAAAGTAAAAGTTCTTTGTTACTTAGCAGCCTTTAAGCTTTATTTCTTCGTTGAAATATTTCTTCGTTGAAATTGTTCAAAGGCGGGTGCTCTGCTCATCAACAAATGCAGCGGAGGGTCGCCATGCACCTGAGTTGTGCAGCAAAGCCGAACAACGAACAAGCAACGCTGTTCGAATTTGCATTGAGATTTCTTTCTTTTTACTACTAATAAAGCATATTTCATGGGATAAAGAATAGCTGAAGTTCTAGCCTATTGTTTCTAGTTGAATTTTTTTCTCAACGGATTTTTTTTATCTGCTGTAATTTCGTAGGTATTCGTTCTCAAACCCCGAACTGCAGTGCTCTTCCAACACAGTCACGTTGTAAATCACTAAACATTCTCAGCCCACTTTTACTGCAGCGCCATCTGAAAACTGCCGTGGCATAAGTAAGTTTTCAGAACTAAGTTAGCAGACTATTACCGAAGGTAATAGGATCGACAGACCATGGTACGGTAGATTTCAGCGAGCAATAACATGGCTACTGGCTACTGGAAGAATAAACCTAAGTAACATTAAGAGCATGTCGGAGTTAGTTTCGAACTCCAAGGCACCAGAACCCAACGTAAGTGAACTCCACTGAAGTGGGCCTCCTTACAAGGCATGCGTTGTATACCTTTACCTCATGTTTCTTCAGGAAATCTGGAATACTACTTTATGTAAGCTTATCTTATTCAGTATGGCCGACATTTTCATTCGACCGAATATGTCTATTATTTGGTCCAGAATAAGGTATTCGGCGGTATTTTCAGTACTCTGCAAGTTGCATATTCGGATGAATATTCAGCATTTGGAAAATTTCATATTCGGTGAACACCTACCCCATTTAAATCACTTGTGCTATAAATCACTTGTACCAACCCCAGCCACCACTCCTGTTACTAAAAATCTCTCTTGTCTGTTGATTAACGCTAGGAGTGTCCTGAAAAACTTGGGTCCCTTTAAGGCTATTCTTGCTGAGGAATCCTTTGACCTCGTGTTCGTCACTGAGTCATGGCTGAGCGAGGAAGACCTTGATTCGACAATCATTGGTAGTCTTCCATACACGCTTGTACGGCTTGATAGAACGTCCAGGGCAGGTGGAATCTTACTAGCTGTTCGAGAACCACTACAGATTGCTTGTTGTGGTAAAGCAGACAATGCCGAGGCCATGTGCCTTTTCCTACCAGACCAAAAGCTTACTTTCTTGCTCTGCTATTTACCTGACAGCTATTCATATAGTCAAATTGAGACACTATCTTCCTTTATTCTTAGTCGTTTCAACGATAACACCCCAAATATTTTACTTGGTGACTTCAATTTATCTTCGGTGGACTGGACGACCAATGTAGCAGTGGACCGCCCGCACCAGGTGTTCTTGTCAAAAATTGCTCCTTTGGCTTTCGATCAACTTGTTGATTTTCCGACTAGAGGGAAAAACATCCTTGATTTAATTTTTACCACAGATGACCGACTTGTTTTTGATGTTTCATCCTACGACAACTTGGGAACTAGTGACCATAGCATGGTTGCCTTTAAACTAAACTGCTGCATGGTTGGTACTGAGTACAATCGCCCAACTCAAGGGAAAATTGATTTTGAAAAATTACGTCTTAGTCTTCAATACATTGATTGGTCCGAGCATCTCTCTCCATACGGTAACGATATTAATAACACTTGGAATTGTTTTTCGAATCTTATTACCCAGAAAACTGAACAGTGCCGCGGAAAGCCACGAACTAGAAGGTCCGGCAAAAATTCATTACCAACATCAATTAGGAAACTAGGTAAAAAAAAAACTTAAACTTTGGAGAGAGCTTAAAAGAAACCCAGGAAGCCACAGTTTAAGCAATTACAATCTATGCCGTTCACAATACTTGACCAGCATTCAAACCTGGCACAACAACAGCGCATCAAAAGTGGTACAGGACGGGAATATCTCGGCACTTTTTCGCTACTACAAAAAAAAAACCAGCACTGTGAAAAGCATACCGCCACTCTTATTTAATGGCATTTATGCTACAACAAACATAGCCAAGGCAAACCTATTGAACACCATATTTGTATCTAATGGAGTCACTGATGATAATCTAATATTACCACCAAACGATACTGAGCTCAATTCTTCTGCGTCATCCAAACCATTTCTCAGCTCTATTGTTTTTACCCGACAACTCGTACTTGAAGCAATGTCAGCACTCAAACCCAGTCATGCTGTCGGTCCAGATGGCCGTTCGTCGTTTCTTTATAAACAAATTTACCTAGAAATTGGTGAGGCTCTACTGTTCCTTTTCAACCTCTCTTTCCGTCTGGGAAAAATACCAGAAAGCTGGAGTACGGCGAATGTGGTTCCGATATTTAAGACGGGTAACCATTCAGATCCCCATAACTATCGTCCTATAGCTCTTACTGCCGTTCCATGTAAAATCATGGAAGCGATCATTCGAACCCAAATGCTTTCGTTTTTCTCCAAACACTCTTTACTGGACAATGAACAATTTGGCTTTCTACCCGGACGATCCTCTACCATGCAACTTCTCTCATATCTGGACCAGCTGACGAGTGCTCTTGACATCGGCATCCCATCTGATTTTATTTTTTACGACTTCAAAAAAGCCTTTGAGTCGGTCGTCCACTCCAAACTGCTCGTTAAATTACTTGCTCTCCAAATCTCTGGAGATCTACTTTACTGGATCCAGGCATTTATCTCGAACCGTACACAAAAGGTCGTTATTGAGTCGATTCAATCGGAATGCTACAGTGTGGTTAGTGGGGTACCTCAAGGATCCGTCCTGGGCCCCCTACTCTTCGTCGTATTTTTAAATGATCTTACTTTTCCTTTGGAGTCACCTGGGGCGACACGTTTCAAATTCGCTGATGACGTCAAAACGGGATCAACCATCACCTGTTTTCGTGACGGCTATCAACTTCATACTGATATAGACATCGTATACCAATGGTCGCTTAAATGGCAGTTGCCCCTTTCGCAATCTAAATGCTATGTTTTCCACGTGGGTGCCTCCAATCCTTCATTGTCCTATGACCTAGGTGGAACCAATTTACAAGTTGTAGACTGTGGTCGCGACCTAGGGATTTGGTTCTCTAAGGACCTATCGTTTTCTACACACTGCACGAAGATTGCAGCTACAGCTTATCGCAGACTATCAATGATTAGGAAATGCTTTGAGGCCACTAGCGTTGATATACGGGTGTGGGCCTTTAAAGTCTTTGTAAGACCCCTTTTGGAATGCGCGAGCCCAGTTTGGTCCCCCCACCTACTGGGTGACATTGATCGCCTTGAGGCTGTACAGCGAACCTTCACCAGAAGCCTTCCTGGCTTCAAGACTCTGCAGGCCAGTTCTCGCCTTCGTAAGGCCGGACTGGAACCATTAGAGTTGCGTAGGATTAGAGCAGACCTGATAATGACTTATAAGATTTTGCATGGATTACTGCCGATCGATCTACCCTTTTTCGATCAAGCTCCCTCTTCATCTACCAGAGGCCATTCCCTGAAGCTGCGTGTCGAGCTCACACGTCTGGGCTGTCGGAAATCATTCTTTGCCGTGCGTGTAGTTCCAATTTGGAACTCACTACCCGAAGAGACGGTCTCTGCCGCGTCAATCTCAATCTTTAAGAAGAAGCTACTGAGCTGTGATCTCACTAAATTCCTTAAAAGGACTTACTGACAAACTCCTTTTAATCACTCTTCCATGATATGAATTCACTTCTTCTCTCTTTTCCTTTTAACGCTGGGAACGGCATTAGTGGCCTGCCCTTCCGTAATCCTACTCCCACTTTTGATGAGAGTAAACCTCTTATTATTATTGTGCTATATAATTTAGGAGTATGTTGGCTAAAGCTCACACCATAAAAAGAAACAATAATAGTCATATCTGGCGAGTCCCTCACATCGCAATTGTCAATTGTCGACATGGAGAATTTACAAATTTCCAAATTAGAGAGATTGTTTGGAAAAGTATACAACCGCACATGAAGTTTCAGAATTCATCACCGACATTGGGCGCAACAAATTTACGAAACAAATTTCAAAAGGAAATGCTGCTTGCTTAAGATTACATGTGATACATAAGCCACCAGCAGAGAGCACAGGCTCAATAAGTGTACAAGTTTCCTACCACAATCACTGTTGGCAGATCGTCACAATAGAAGTCTGGTAACTATAAATGATCTCAAAGAAGATTGCATCACGTCGTTTTAATGACCAACCTAGACCTGAACTACTACAAAAAGAATGCTTTCTAAAAGATATGATACTTACTTAATGGAAAAATCCTCTTTCCAGACATATGAGCGCTGAAACATTCGCAGCAGAGATTAATAGAGTTCTTGTCAGCAGATGGTGAACCAGACTGCGTCATAACAGATCCAAGAGGTGCCTAAAAAAGCAAGTTTAAACTAATGGTTTTAACCAAATCATAGCACTGTCAACACTAATGTCAGCTGAAAAATACTGGGGCAAAAAAAGCCTTACAGTTGAGAAAGATTAGATGAGCAGTTGCCACAACAGACTTCACTGGGCTTAGGAACATGGTTGTAGGAGGGTGATGTTCAACAATAGCATCTACATAATTAAAATCATATGATGTGCGTGCGTGCGTGCGTGTTTGTACCGCTACTCCTCTGGAACCAAGCACCTACAAAGGTGGGAGTAGGACCAAACGAAAGATAATTAAATTTCGCTTTTAATAGGCCTATTTTCATCGCTGTAACTTGATATTATCACCCTCAAATAAGCGAAAGAACCTAATAAACTAACGTGAAAGTTTTTTTTTAACCCTCCTGGTGTTCGTTTATGACGTCATGAGGTTCATTCATGACGTCAGAGTTTGTTCATGAAAACCTCCTCAAGCGAAGCGAGATGATCAGGAAAAGGATGCACGCAAAAAATAACCTAAAAGGACGACGTATTTTGCAACACACCACATGTAGATCTTAAAATAGGTTTTGTATACATAACTGACTTGATGCATGGAAAAATCAAAACAATAGATTTGGTTTTAAAAGGGTGCCTAACATTCTTGTTTCTGAAGCACGAAGTTGCGTGGATTGAACGAGCAAAGCGAGCCAATTCCACGTAAACTAAACTTTTTTAATGTGTGTTTTGCTTTGCTCTACCAACTTTCATATCTCACCTTCGTAGGGGATTACATCTGACGTTCTGCAGATGTTTCTCCAAGTGAGGGATCACCAGAAAGTGAAGTGATAAGACGCTCATGGAAAAATCTTTACTGAGCAGGACGTAAAGAACAATATTCTTGAAATAAAGTAAAACAAGAAAACCCATATAAAGTGTATACTAACACAAATTACAAGTGGTGTGTGGTTCTTGGTGGTTATGTAACGGAGGACGCTACCACGGCTTAGGTGCTTGTAACGCACCCGGTTTCCCTGGTGTACATGGAGTTTCAGTCTAAGGTTCAGCGGTGATTATAACGACTTTTACGGCATAAGCACAGCGTGGGCTACAGTCCCAGCATGGGGGATGGAGCTTCGGGTCCTAATTAAAGGGGCCTAACCTTAATACTGTTGGTAATCACTGCCACCAACGGTGGAATTTAACTGTTTATATAGCTAAATTTAAAGATGGGCTACATATTTATTTTACACTTAAACAATTAATCAAGTTAGCCAACGAACTGAAGTTTAAAACTCCTGGTTTTATTTTAACAACAGAGAATGAAAGAACACTTTACACTGAAGTTTGCTTCGAAAAGCTTTAGAAATAAATTATTTAAAAGCAACAAGTTTTGAATATACAACTTAGTAATTCACATTTTCAGACCAACAACACTTGCGTTTGGAATAAAGATCAAATTTTCACATCAGAAAAAGTAATACTGAGTGCTCCCGAAGACACCCGCAAGACCGGACAGCCGCAACTGATTACAGTCTATCTGACAGTATGTTTCATACCCGATCAACCATCCACAGTTATGTTTCTAAGTTTTCCAAGGACAAAAGATCAACCTCCCTTAGTTCCCGCAGAAACTGTTCTAAGAAATAAAAACCCGGGCAATTTTACACTTAGGCATCAGTATGTTTCTTTCGACTTCCACAAAGATCAATCCATCAGTTTAAATTAAAAATCCATTTAAGTTTAAACGAGAAGAAGTTGGTTTTTAGTAAGAGAACCACTCTGACGTTATGGGGGTTGGGGACCAAATATGCAGATTATGGCGTCACCTCCATAATTTTCTCTAAGCTAGAAGTTAAGTTTACGAATTTAAACTATGAATTTAGAATAAGGGGTCCTAAATCAAACTTTCAAAAGCTAAACTACAACATACGAACCACTACCATTTTGCCCGGCATGGCATTCTACGGACGTGACGTCTCCACTCCCGACTGGCGTGACCCTTCTAGCTTGAGAGATCTGTGAGCTGTGCTGAGGATTGAGGGAGGGGGCATTTATATGTTAGAGCAGCGGATTCTCGCGACCAAAGCACGGACGCCGAGGAGAGCTGCGGGGGTCTGATTGGCTGAGGGCCAGGAGAACAATGGAAAGTGGGAGAAGTCGGTTTGGCAAAGGGACTTGGTGCAGAGCCGTTTGAAGGAGTAGGGACATGTAAAGATAGGCCAATTTGAGTTTTACTCAAGTGAACTTTAGGAAAAGGCCTTTACTTTAAAATCTTGACTATGGAATAAATATTTACATGATTGCATCGTGAATAGGCTCTGGTTAAAGCTTAATACTTTGGCTTGGGTAATGCATAAAGCATTACTATTAAATTTATATTACAAGCTTTAACGGTAAACTGCAGTGCTATACACCACAACTAAATTGGCGGGGGAAGGGGGGGGGGAGAAGGGGGATTCGTTGTTTTATGCACAGTTTGACTTTCGGATTGCTTTAGGAACCAATCTTTTTAAGTATCTTTTGGTTTTAATAGTAGGACATGCTAGTAGTAACGTTCTGGTGGTCACAGTCGGGTTTTAGAGGAGAACTAAAACAAACATATATACACTAAAATTCGTGTCCGGTAGAATGCCGATGTCGAATTATTTCGGACTAATGGCAGCGTTTCTGGGGGTAAAAGAATATATGAAAAGGTTAAATAAATAGATAAATAATCTAGCTCAGTTGAATGCTAAAACGCATGAAGTTAATTTGGATGCTTAACTTTAAAGTTACGGGACAACTTTTGATCTTGGTGGATATTTTTCATAAGGCTTGCGATCGTTCAAACATAATAAAAAATATCACACTTAAAAATGGTTGTCTGTATCCACATGTATGGATACATACATACAAAGGCAGCCCCTCCTAAACTACAACTAAGCTAGTGTTTTGGGGCTTTTTGCCCTAAAAAGGAAACAATAAAATAGAAATACAAAGTTACAAGTCTTCAATAATGGCGGCTATGATGAAGGAGCGCTGCGGTTGGTTTTGGACGATTTTCAAATATAGTTTGTGGATCTTGTAGAATGAATTTTCGAATTTGGGCTTCCCCAAGAGGTAGATATTATGGATGGCTATTAAATGTCGAGGAATTTGACCGATTCTGTCCATTATTAAGAAAACGGCAAAATTTACACAATCGAGGCATTTGGGCGCTCAGAGAGAAAAAAAAAATTGTTCGTTTGCAAATCGTTTGCAAAACGAAGTGTTTTTCGACGGCCAGCCTTCACACCCTAACCTAAAGTCAGAAAATTGCAAATGTGTCCAACCAGACGTCAGCAGTAAACTTGCTTCCCTTAAGTGTTTTAATTTCTACCCAGAATTTAGTAGAATTAGTTTACCCGAGTTTAATTTAAATTAAATCAGTATGCTAGTAGTGGAAACTTAAACAGTTTTTTTTGTTGCTTTCATCCTTAAAAATTAGGACCCGATGTTTTAGTGTTAAACTCTTATCTTATAAAAAGATTGAATTTTTGTGCCTGATCACCACAATTAGGGCTCTTTAAACTAAATAATTGTTTTTCATTGAAACGAAGGTTATAATTCTAACCTAACCAAATGTGAAGGTAATTTTATCAGTTTAAGAGTAGGTAAAACCTTTAATAGGTCTCCAAACTTGACAACTGAAACTTGTGTAGTTTTTTTTCTCTAAATGAGAGTTTTTTTTCCATAATTGTTAAACTTGTGCAAACCACCAAGACTAACCTAAGTAATGTATAATTTTTCTCCATGTTGAGTTTTTTAACTTGAAAACCTAACCAACTAGTTTTCTTCAGAAGTGTTAAACTGTATTGAGTGGTGGGCCGCTACAAACGTGGCTACATCTAGGGACACCTAACCTAAATGTAAAAATTTTGTTTATAGCTTTACTGTCTTAAATCTTCAAGACTGCTTCATTGTACAAACCTGGAAAGTGTCATACAAATGCAGATACCATGAGTAGGTATTTTGTTTAACTTAAAAACAGTTGAGTTTTCATTAGTAAAAGCTAAACCAGTGGTGGAGCCAAAATTTGCTCAGCATTTTTTTTGTGTAAATTTTCTTTAATTGTTAAGAGGTACGTTGTCAGGGCAATTTCATTCAAAGAAACTGTCAGCTTTTCCCATTTCGGAGCATTACACCTAAATTTTAAGTGCCTATTTTTACTCTTTTTGTCATTATCAACGTCTTCCTATATGGGAGAATATTAACAAAGATAGTACGACACGTTATTAATATTCACTAGGAATATCTATGGGAGTCTACTGGATCCTGGCTAACTCCTCTTAAAGTTTTTACGAAACATTTTTCTTTAAAAAATTTGTCTGTCTCACCTCTGAGGGCAAAAGGTTAACTCTGTCGTTAAAAGGTTGTTGGTTATTATCCATTTTAAAACCTCCCAGCGTTTTTATAATCATGTTAAGTTATGGGTTATACCTAAAAACCCTTCAGTGTCAGAATTTTTATGTAAAACAAGTTGTGTAACGATGGACGCTACGACGGATTAGGTGCTTGTAACGCCCCCGGCTGCCCTGGTGTACATGGAGTATGAGCTTGAGGTTTTACGGTGTTTACGACGACATTTTACGTTCATTAACACAGCATGGGCAACTGTCCCAGCATGGGGGATGGAGCGCCGGTCCTAATTAAAGGGCAATAACCTTAAACTGTCGGTATCGCTGCCAACAATAGTGGATTTAACTGTTTAACAAGCTAAAATTAAATGATGGGCTACATATTTATTTTACACTAAAAGACAATTAATCAATTTAGCAAACGACTGAAGCTTAAAACTCCTGGTTTTATTTTTGCGACAGAGAATGAAAAAAGGACACTTTACATTATAGTTTGCTTCTAAAAGCTTTTGAATACCAATGATTTAAAAGCAACAAGTTTGGAATATACACAGTAGCAATTCACTAGTTCAGACAAACAACGCTTGTGTTTGAATAAAAGTTTAAATTTTCACATTAGAAAAAGTAATCATGAGTGCTCCCGGAGACACCCACAAGACTTGACAGCCGCAACTGATTAAAGTCTATCTGACAGTATGTTTCATACACGATCAACCGTCCACAGTTATGTTTCTAAGTTTTCCAAGTACAAAAAGATCAACCTCCCTTAGTTCCCGCAGAAACTGTTCCAAGATATAAAAAGCCCGGCAATTTTACACTTAGGCATCAGTGTGTTTCTTTTTGACTTCCACAAAGATCAAACCGTCATTTAGTTAAAGTTAAAAATCCATTTAAAATAAACTGGGAAAATTGGTTTTTAGTAAGAGAACCACTCTGACGTTATGCGGTGAGCGAACCTAAGTTGCCGCTACAGGCGTCACCACCATAATTTTCTACAAGCTAGAAGTTAAGTTTACATTTAAACTAAAATTTAGAATATGGGGGTCCTAAACTAAACTTTCAAAAGCTAAACTATAACATACGAACCACTACCATTCTGCCCGGCATGGCATTCTCCGGACATAGCGTCTCCACTCCCGACTGGCGTGACCCTTCTAGCTTGAGAGATCGGTGAGCTGTGCTAACGATTGCGTTCTGGGGCTAGGGTTTTATACACATAACAGGAAGTTCGCGCGGACGAGCAGGGGAGCTACGGGGTCCGATTGGCTGAGGGTCTTGAGAACAATGGAAAGTGGGAGGAGAAGTCGGTTGAACAAAGGGACTGGGTGCAGAGCCGTTTGAAGGAGTAAAGACATGTAAAGATAGACCTGTTTGAGTTTTACTCAATTGAACATTGGGAAAATAGGACATTGTTGTGAATTATTGACTAAGGAGTGGGTATATTTACATGTTTGCAACGTGAATAGGCTCTTGTTAAAGCTTAATACTTGGCTTTGGGTAATGCAGAGAGCATTACTATTAAATTTAATAAGCTTTAACTGAAAACTGCAGTGTTATACACCACAACTAGTTTTGGCTGGGGAGGGGGGTAAAATTAGGGATTCGAAGTTTTTGCACAGTTTGACTTTCGGATTGGTTTTGAACAGATCTTTTATAAACACCTTTTGGTTTTTAATAGTAGTACAAGCTAGGGGCAACATTCGGAAGGTCTCAGTCGGGTTTAGAGGAGAACTAAAACAAACATATATACACTAAAATTTGTGTCCGGTAGAATGACGATGTCGAATTACGTTGGACATATGGTAGCGTTTCAGGGGGTAAAAGAGTATAATAAAAGCATAAATGTGGTTAAATAAACTAGCTTAGTTGGATGCTACAACGCATTAAGCAACTGGGAATGTTTAACGTTTAATTTGGAAGTTAAAATTGATCGTTGTGGAAATATTTCATATGGATTGCGGCCGACAAACACAATAAAAAATATCACACTTCAAATGGTTGTCTGTACATAATATCGAGGTTTAGTACCTTCGCAGAGGAAGCCCCTCCTAAAATGCTTTTTGCCCTAAAAGGAAAAGGGTAAAATAAAAATACATAAATACAAGTTACAATAATGGCGACCATGATGAAGGAGCGCTGTGGTTGATTTTCAGTGATCTTCAAATGTAGATTAAAGGTTCTTCCTGATGGAAAGTCCGGATTTCGGCTTCCCCAAGAGGCTTGTATTTGGGCAGGCTATTGAATGTTGAAAAGTTTGGCCGATTTGGTCCATTATTGCGAAAACGGCGAGATTGTCACAATCGAGGCATTTGGGTACTCCAAAGAAAAACTCGGCGAGGCTACAACTGTAAACGAGTGCCGCCGAAAAACTAGCGTTTTTCGGCGGCACTCGTTTACAGTTGTTTGGTAACCTAAAACCCTCCCAGTGGTAATTTGTTAACTTTAAATAGAGCCTACGATTTCACATGCGCTCATAGTACCCTCTATTCCGATCCGTAACACAAGCTAGGTCCTGAGGAGTGTGCCTCAAGGTTTTTTTCGATGCTTTCCTAAAAAATAAAAATAGCATTCTGTGCACGCTGACGAGTAAGAGCATTAAATGTTGAGATCGTATCACTTAACAGTTAACAGTTACAAAAAACCTAACATGTACCATTAATTTTCGTCCAGTTTCGAAAATAGTGTTTTTTTTATGTAATTTCTTACTCAAATTAATTTAGCCAAAAAAACGTCAGTTCCCCAAAAACACAAAATGTAGCGGCTGAAGCTACGGCTGTGGAGGTGCTTGTAGCCTGGCCGACATCAAGATGGTTTTGACCTTTAAATTACTAGTTGCGGTGGCGGTTTTTATTTTCCAGGAAACAGCACACGTATGCTACTGGCCCAGTATGGGTAACAGAGAGTCATTGGTCCTAACTGTAGGCTAACTATATAACTTTAAAAGGGGGTATTCGCTGCCACCAGGTGGGAAATTAATTTTACCTTTACGTTAAGACTGTGCACGAATTTAACCGTTTCTCATCCTAATCCAGTAAGCTTTAGCAATGGAAAACACTTTTTAACGACCCCTAGCTTTGGTGTATAAATAATTAAAATACATAAATGTTTCTAACTACAACACTAGGCTTGGCAGGCCAAAGCATATCCTATGCACACTTACCCTGAAAACACAATCACTGTGTGGTCAGTCTATCCACATCCAGTCAATCGTCCCACCGTCGATCGACGACACTGATTCCACAGGCGTTGTACTAGAATGTCTCTGGATCTCACTCACTGCGGCGATGGTTGGCTTGTCCAAGGGGAGTCGTCTGTGCAGGAGCTCCTCGTCCGTTGCTGGCTGGCGTCTCCTCACAGGGTTGCGGGTTTTGATGCTTGCATCTCGGCTGGGCAGGCGTCCACTCGGTGAAGCTGCGTCTCCAGTCGTCTGGCTCCAGGAACGGCGTTGTTACTGAGGCTGGGGGGGGGGCTTTGATTTTTAACGGCAATGCAGGCGTATTTTTCGTGTGACTATTGTAACGGAGTCACGGACATCTTTTTCTTGCAACTCTCGTCCGAGTTGCGGTTAACAAATTGAAGAATTGTTCAATTGTAGTAGCATGGCAGGGGGAAACGCTTAACGGAACAGCACCTGTTCATCCCACCGCTGCCAGCAAGTTGTAGCGGCCGAAGCTACGGCTGTGGAGGTGCTTGTAGCCTGGCCGACATCAAGATGGTTTTGACCTTTAAATTACTAGTTGCGGTGGCGGTTTTTACTTTCCAGGAAACAGCACACGTATGCTACTGGCCCAGTATGGGTAACAGAGAGTCATTCGTCCTAACTGTAGGCTAACTAGATAACTTTAAATGGGGGTAATAGCTGCCACCAGGTGTGTGGTTAATTGCAGTCCTGACTTTAAGTAATAAGTGGTTTTCATAATTAAGTCTAGCAATTAATCGTACTAGCAAACATCCGACGTTTCACTAACTCTTGGTTTATTAAATGACAGGCAAATATAAAAAGCAAGTATTTACATTTCAACTAGTATCAACAAGAAGGCTTTTAAATTAAAGCAACACGAGATTTACATTAAATCTGACAAGAATTTACATTAAATTCAGTTTCAACCTTTATATGTTATGTGCAAAGAACAACAATTTCGACAAGAAAAAGTTCTGCCAGGAACTCGCAAGAACCTGTTATTAAGTGTAAACCGCGGGAATTACACGAAATACTACCAGACTATGTTTTCTAAGTGCGACTTAAGTTTAGAACTATAATTTTGAATGGGGTTTCCAAAAGTTGAATTTTTAAAGTTAATACTAGTCTACTTACAATCCACTACCTTTACCCGGCATGGCAACATTCGGACGGGACATCTCCTATACCGACTGGCGTAGTCAACCTCTGGCATTGAAATCTGCTGAGCGTGTGCTAACGAGTGAGGGAACCGGGGGCTTTTTATGCTACGGACCGGAAGTTCGCGCGAACGGGCAGGAGAGCTACGGGGGTCTGGTTGGTGGTGGGCTTGGAGAACAATAGAAAGTCGGCAGAGCAAAGGCTTTTTGCTTGGCGCCGTTTGAAGGAATGATTATGGACTGCGTGATAGAGAAAGGCCAGTAGAGTTATACTTATTGTTTGGAACGTGAAAAGGCCTTTAATTATTACGGATAATTTTCTTATTATACCACGATGTTATGCATCTCGACTATTGAAGGAAAAGATCTCAATAAATTCGGTTATTAACATTGGGAAGCCAGGTTTTACTTTAGGAAATCGATAGCCAGGTTGGTTTGCTAGGAACAACTAAGTAAAAATAGAAAGACGTCTCCGGGAAAATTCGTGAGTTAAGATGTTGCCTAAGCTCCGGTAGTGGTGATGGCAAAAGATTACGTTAAATATTTTATAAAAGTAAAGTTTAAAAGTACCAGCAAGATGCTGAAACGCATTTAAATAGTTTCAATCATGGTTTGCAGCTGCAAAATTGGGTTTTGGATGTCGGACATTTCTCAAGTGCATCTTAGATCGTCGTCACCTTAAATCTACTTAAGAAACATCAAAACAAAGTGTCTGTACAATAAATATGAGGTTAAGTACCTTCGTAGAGGAAGCCCCTCCTAATAAACACTAAGCTAATGTCTTTGGCTTTATGCCGAAGTGAAAAATAAAAAGTAAATACAATTCTTACAAGTGGCGAAAAAATGGCGTCTCGTGCGCTACGGTAATTACGGCTTCAGTTTCGTGCGTTTTTCAAAATGCTGTAGAATGACTTCAAGATGGAATTTTCATGTTCTGTTTCCGGGGGAATACAGATGAAGTTTGTGGATTTTAAGGGCTTCCAAGTTGAAACGATTTGGTCCATTTTTCACGGAGTTATGGTGATCCAAAGACCGAGGTCTTTTTAGCGCTGGAGCGCACAAATAAAAAAAATGTGTTCATTGCCGTAAACGAAATTTTGACCTCAGGTTTTTGATGGTTTAAGTTGCGGTCTCCTCTCAAATCTGGTGAAGAACATGCCTTCTTTACAGTTCCCCACCAAGGAGATTCTATTTGGGGTTCTTGGTGAACTTCACAATAGAAGCTAGAACAGAAAGGGTTAGTGCACACAAGATATGCAAAAACTTGAACTGCCAAGCACTGTAATCTAAATTGCAAAAGTACACTGTATAACTGCATCTGGTTGAGAAATACATCTCCAGTTTTGAGGAAATACACCTCCAGGGGATATTTAGTCCTATCCCAGGATCATTGTACAAGGTTTAAAAGGAACACTGGTTTTGCAAAAATTAAAATCGCCATTTTATATTTTTGGGGGAATAACGTTTTTGTGGCTCAATTAATTTTAAAGCAAAGTTAAAATACAAAAATTAAGAACACTATTTTTGCAACCACTAACTAATACTGTCCGCACTGCTTCTGTGCAGGAAAATCGTACAAGCATTTAGAGAGTGGGGCAAAAAAAAAAAACATTAATATCGAGAAACACACTATAAATACAAAGTAAATTTTGTTGTTTCGTTATAACAAGTAAATGAGGTCGTCTATTGCTCTGGTAATACGTCCCATACGGATTCTGCCTCTGCTCAAGTCTAGTCATTTTTTTTATCTGGGATGACTGCGATAGGAACCCTCCGCCACATTTCAATTAACCTAGACTGCGATAGTTGTTAGAAAATTGAATACTATAGGTGCGCCGTAAACGACCAGCTCTATTTACTGCTAAACTACTCCCACTAGAATGGTTTGAGGTTACCAAACAACTTATACACAAAAATACAACACTGGGAGGTTTGTGGATAAAAATGCAACAACCTTCTAAACAGGGCTATCCTTTATCTCCCAGGGGTAGACTGATAGTTTTTTATAAAGAAAACCATTTTGTATAAAACTTAAAGAGGAACTAACCGGGGACAAGTTACAATTCCCATAGAATACTCCTAATGAATATTATTAACGTGTCGTACAATCTTTGTAATTATCCTTCCACACAGGAAGGCGTTGATAATGACAAAAAGAGCATTGGCACTTAAAATTTAGCATTAAAAGTAAAAACAGGGATTAACTGGAAGTTGCTTAAGAATGAGCTTCCAACACACCAAAATGTCATAATTAAAGACAACAATTAATTTTCAGTCAATTTTCACTGAAAACAAAAGTTTGAACAAATTTACTGTTTAAACAAAATACCGGCTAAGTGTGTCGGCATTGACATGTTTCTTTCCAGGTTTATAACGAACTGTGTAGTCGTCGTAGTCTTGTAGGGTAAGGCTCCACCTAAGCAATCTGGGGTTTTTGCCAGACATTTGCTTGAGCCAATGTAACGGGTTATGATCTGATTCGATGATAAATTTTGTCCCATAAATGTAAGGCCGTAACTTAGCAACAGACCAGATCAAACACGCACACTCTTTTTCAGTCGTGCCATAATTCTGCTCCCTAGCTGTAAGTTTGCGCGAAACGTACAGACAAGGGTGTTCGTCTTCATCCAACACTTGGGACAATACGCAGCCCATGCCACGTTCGGAACAGTCGCACTGTAAAATAAAAGTTTGACTGAAGTCGGGAGCCCTTAGGACAGGAAACGTCACTAAGGCAGTTTTCAAAGAGTCAAACGCTTTTTGTATGGACTCGTCCCACACTACGGGATCTGGTGCTTCCTTTTTCAAGGAGTCTGTAAGACAAGCACAGATTTCAGAATAATGGTTAATATATCTTTGATAATAACCAACGAGGCCCAGAAAGGAACAGACATCTTTCTTGATTTGAGGGCGTGCGGACCTTTACCTCAGAGGGTGAGCGAGATCCATTGCCAACCTCGTGACCTAAAAAGGTGGCTTTGCTGCAGCCAACCTGCGACTTACCTGCATTAACAGTCAGTCCGGCTTTCTTGACAGCAGTGAGAAAATTCAAGACATTGTCGAGATGCTGTGCCAGGTATCAGCACCAACAGCAGTGTCATCCTGGAAAGGGGATGCTTCTGGAAGCAAAATGGGGCGTTCTTCATTCCCATATTCTTCATCAAGAGAGCAAATTTCCCTATGGGAGTAGTATAGTGGCAGCCAAGGAAGCTTATGGCGTCAAACGCACCTGCCAAAATCCACGATTTAAATCAAAGATAGAAATAAATTTCCACTTTGCGGCTCGTTTGATACACTCCTCAATGTTAGGAATGGGATAGTCTTGGGTGACTGTGTTATTGTTGAACTCGCGGTAGTCAGCTACAGGGCGAGGACTGGCATCCTCCTTCTGAACTATTATCATAGGAGAGCCGTGGGGAGAGTCAGTTTCAACAATAAGACCGAGATTGAGCATCCGCTGTATCTCTGTAACAATTAGAGCCCGATCGTATTTCGCGTGGCGATAATACTTGCAAGGTTTGACTTGAGAGTCAACAAGTCCAACGTCGTGAGTTACCAAGTCGGTACGACCCGGCAGAGTCGAGAAAACTCCATCTACTTTGTCAAAGACATTTAGTAGGTCAATCTTCTGCGATTCAGTTAAATCGCCAATCTTTTTAAAGCGTGACATGGCTTCATTAGAAGTGAGGTGACCATCACCAGGCTGGCCTGTCCAGACATGGTCCTTGTGATATAAATCACGTTCATCAGAGAGAGTGAAATTACTGGCACCTTCCCTAGGCAGATAGGGTTTCAAAAGATTTTACATGATACACGGTTTCTTTTTGCAAACCAAACGACTTTTTAATGAGATAGTTGGTATCAGATAACCGTTTCAAAACTTCGCAAGGGCCATCCCAATAAATCTCTAATTTATTGGCTCTAGCTGGCTTTAGTACTAGGACTTTATCACCAACTTTGAACTTCCGTTCAACTGCCTTAATGTCATAGTAAGATTTTTTTTTTACTTGAATTTTTACAATATTCTCGAGTGAGAGTTCCCGTGAGTACTTGAATCTTTGAAGCAAGTCTAAGATGTACTCCAGGACGGATGGATGAACGTCTGGCTCGATTCGTTGGCTTTTTACAAGCTCCAGTGGGCCTTTGAGGTTACGTCCGTAAACTAGCTCAGCTGGAGTAAAGCCCATGCTCTCGTGTGGAGCAGTTCTCAGGGCAAACATGGTGCCTGGAAGGCATCGTTCCCAATCGTAGGGATGCTCGTGACAAACAGCTCGCAGCACTGCCTTGAGCGTACGGTGGAAGCATTCCACGCTGTTACTCTGTGGATGGTTCACACTAGAGTTCACACACTTAATTCCACATTTTTCGAGAAATAAAGTTGTGAGTTCGGATATGAAGCATGAGCCCAGGTCAGACTGGAGCTCGCTCGGGTACCGTAATCGGGAAAAAATTACCAGGAGTGCATCAACAACACTCTGGCTGTTATCCTCTTTGAGGGGAACAGCTTCAGGGAATTGTGTTGCGGGGTCAAGCAATGATAATATATACTTATAACCAGCCTTACTAGTAGGCCTGATGGGACCAACAATATCAATAATGTATCTATTGAAGGGCTCACCGTCCATGGGCACTAGCACCATGGGAGCAACAAACTTTTGCCCTGTTTTGCCACTTTTTTGGCAAGTCAAACAAGTTAAGACGTAAGTTTCAATATCTGTGAAACAGTGGGGCCAATAGAAGTTGGATAACACTCTGTCCTTCGTTTTGGACCGGCCCAAATGCCCAGCCCATGCAACTTAGCAAATTCGGTTTTGTTAATGTTTAACAATTCAGAGAACTAATCTGTTTGGGGGCCAAGTACGGCTTCGTCTAAACTATCGGGTTTAGGACTAACAAAACATTGTGTAGTTTCAGGGGAAGTGACTGCACGTTACTCAGTTTCACTGTCTGGGTCAATTTCACTTGCGGAGTCGATCTCACGATAATTTGGTTTCACTATCGGGAGTTGTTGGTCCACACGAGTTTATGAACGGGTCACAGCGTCACAATACTGGGGTAACGATTTCAAACCTTTCTCCTCCAGAATAATCTTGGAGGGAACACCCAAAGGCATTTGGAAGTGATTTCCCATGTGGTCTGAGACCAGAGCCTCAGTTTTTAAAGGCCCATACGGGGTTTGAACTTCGATCATGGCAACTGCATGAGCGGTAGTTTGCTCTGTAAGAGCGTTTGAACAATGGGTATATTCACCCGTGAATTGATCCGGACGTACAAGTTTTCGGTCAATTACATCATGAGTAGAACCTGTGTCTCTCAAAACTAAACATTTGTTTTCATTTACTGACCATTCATGGATATGTTTGGACAGGACGATTTCGGGAGGGTTGTTGCTCACGAAATTACACTTAGCTGCAGCGGCTGCTTCCGCTTGTTCCTGGGCAATACGTAAACGACATTCGAATCGCCTGTGGCCGGCTTTTTTACAAAAGAAGCACGTGCCATCGTTGGTCCTAGGCACTCTTGGCCTGTCGTACACCCGGTCCGTAGAACCTGTGTTGTTGCTGCTGGCCGAATCCCCACTAGTGGAGTTCGGTAAGGGCGCTGCAGTACCAGTCGGTTTAGCTGCAGTCTGGTAACTCCTGTTTCCACCCCGGTTGTTAGAAGATGCTTTAGAAGCATTACTAGACGGCTGAACACTAGGTTGTGTCTTGTTCGTTTTCAAAGAAACGTCAACTGCAATTTGTTTATTGCGAGTTGTAAACTCGTCACAGGGTTTTGCTGCTTCGGCTAAAGTGCCGGTTTTGATTTGGTCGGGAAGCCATTTGCGTAAATCAACTGGGCAGGCTTTCGTAAATTGCTCTAGTAAAATTAGATTCACTAGTTGGTCATAGCTCTCGTCTACTTTAGCTAGTGCGACCCAACGGGAAAACAAGGTTTCCAGCTCGATGGCATAATCGTGAAATAATTGTTCAGGCAATTTTTCTAGGGAACGAAACTGGGTTTGTACGGACTCCTTAGTTTGCACAAACCTGTCAAGAAGTTTAGTCTTAACAATCTCATAATCAGGCATGTCAGCATCTTGAAGTTGATCACACACTTTAATACTTCTCCTAAAAGAGGTTGTAAACCTACTACCCATTCCTCTTTGGGAATTTTCTGCGTTAACACTATCCTTTCAAAAATTTTAAGAAAACTGTTAATCTCTGAATTGGACGTCCATTTGTTTACTAAATGCACAACAGCGGTAATTTTACCAGGTTTGCTTACTGGAATTCTAGGTGAGGTAGGGGTTGCTGTACCACTTGTGTAGCCAGAACTAACACTAAGATTGGCAGCATTTAGCCTAGCTAATTCAATCTGCTTATCGAGCTTTTGTAGCTCATGAGCGTTAGAGCATTCTCTAATCTGCGCTTCTTGATCTTTTAATCGAGCGTCACGGTCACGTATTTGTGCCTCTTGCTGAATTAATGCAAGTTCGTGTGCCCTGCGTTTACCCGCATCGGCCACTTTTAAAGCTTCTAACTTTAATTCTTCTGCTTTTAAGAATAGTTAATTTCCTTTAAGAGCTATTTCTTTCTTAGTTTTAATGGCTAAGTCCCTCCTTTCCATGGCACTTTCTAGCCTGTCAGCCAGTTCAGTTAATGAAATCTAATTATCGTGAACTACATCACGTAAAATTTTAAGTGATATTTGTTTAGAGTCACTTACTGCTAAACTTGCTAAAGGCCAGTAGAGTTATACTCATTGTTTGGAACGTGAAAAGGCCTTTAATTATTATGGATTATTTTATTATTATACCACGATGTTATGCATCTCGACTATTGAAGGAAAAGATCTCAATAAATTTGGTTATTAACATTGGGAAGCCAGGTTTTACTTTGGGAAATCGATAGCCAGGTCGGTTTGCTAGGAACAACTAAGTAAAAATAGAAAGATGTGTCCGGGAAAATTCGTGAGTTAAGATGTTGCCTAAGTTCCGGTAGTGGTGATGGCAAAAGATTACGTTAAATATTTTATAAAAGCAAAGTTTAAAAGTACCAGCAAGGTGCTGAAACGCATTTAAATAGTTTCAATCATGGTTTGCAGCTGCAAAATTGGGTTTTGGATGTCGGACATTTCTTAAGTGCATCTTAGATCATCGTCACCTTAAATCTACTTAAGAAACATCAAAACAAAGTGTCTGTACAATAAATATGAGGTTAAGTACCTTCGTAGAGGAAGCCCCTCCTAATAAACACTAAGCTAATGTCTTTGGCTTTATGCCGAAGTGAAAAATAAAAAGTAAATACAATTCTTACAAGTGGCGAAAAAATGGCGTCTCGTGCGCTACGGTAATTACGACTTCAGTTTTGTGCGTTTTTCAAAATGCTGTAGAATGACTTCAACATGGAATTTTGATGTTCTGTTTCCGGGGGAATACAGATGAAGTTTGTGGATTTTAAGGGCTTCCAAGTTGAAACGATTTGGTCCATTGTTCACGGAGTTATGGTGATCAAAAGACCGAGGTCTTTTTAGCGCTGGAGCGCACAAATAAAAAAAAATGTGTTCGTTGCCGTAAACGAAATTTTACCCTCAGGTTTTTGATGGTTTGAGTTGAGGTCTCCTCTCCAATCTGGTGAAGAACGTGCCTTCTTTACAAAAATGGCATTTTGATTTTTGTATATGTAGTGTTTATATAACTTTGTATTCGATCCAGAGCTAGGACTAAGTAGCTCAAAACTTTAGACTTCTTATTTTTTCGACAAAATAGAAGAGATTGCTTGAATTGTGACCTTTCATGCAAATTGTGATTACATGGTTTGGCGAATTAAGTTTTGAGCATTCCTGTGTGCACTAACTTTTTTTTTTCCAGCTTTTACTTCGAGTTCAACAGGAACCCTAAGTAAAATCTCCTGTGTGGGGGCATGTAAAGGCATTTGGCCAAAAATCAAAAACTCGGGGAACAATTTTTTTCTTAGCGCTCGGTACTTAGCACTTAGCACTTTAACATTGAGTAACTCCCAGGAAAATGGTTCAAAACGATCCCTGTTTTCAATGCTTAATAGCCACGAATTCTGTCTTCAACTCTGAGAAAACAGAACTTTAAAATTCATCTTCTACAATTATCTACAGCCAATTGAAACACGCTCCAAACTGAGCGCACGCATACAAATCAACGATCGCCATTTTCCAAAAACCCAAACTTGTAAATTTGTAATTATTTGTATTTTTTTTTCTCAGGCATAAAGCCGACTAGCTTAGTGTTGTTGTAGGAGGGGCTGCCAATCGGCACTTAACCACATAAATGTACTGAGGACCCGCACTCTACGTTATTTTGAACTTCAATACCGGTTTTGGTTTGTTATGAAAACTTCGATTGCACTCTTGTCATTATTTGCGACTGCAATAATGTTGTAAACTAAAATGCGTTTTAGCATCTACACACAAGCTGGGTCATTTAATCTTTTGCTTAGTGCTTTAAAAAGCAATTTGTTAACGTAACTTCTTCCCATGAACTCGACCTTGTCCAGTAGTTTTACTAAAGTTTTACTAAAGTGAACATTGGGAAAAGGCCTTTACTTTAAAATCTTGACTATGGAATGAATACTTACATGATTGCATCGTGAATAGGCTCTTGTTAAAGCTTAGTACTTTGGCTTGGGTAATGCATAAAGCATCACTATTAAGTTTAACAAGCTTTAACTTAAAACTGCAGTGTTATACACCACAACTAGTTTTGGCTGGGAAAGAGGATTCGAAGTTTTTATGCACAGTTTGACTTTCGATTGCTTTGGGAACAGATCTTTTTAAGTATCTTTTGGTTTTAATAGTAGGACATGCTAGTAGTAACGTTCTGGTGGTCACAGTCGGGTTTTAGAGGAGAACTAAAACAAACATATATACACTAAAATTCGTGTCCGGTAGAATGCCGATTTCGAATTATTTCGGACTTATGGCAGCGTTTCTGGGGGTAAAAGAATATATAAAAAGGTTAAATAAATAGATAAATAATCTAGCTCAGTTGAATGCTAAAATGCATGAAGTTAATTTGGATGCTTAACTTTAAAGTTAAGGGACAATTTTTGATCTTAGTGGAAATTTTTCATAAGGCTTGCGATCGTTCAAACATAATAAAAAATGTCACACTTAAAAATGGTTGTCTGTATCCACATGTATGTGAGGTTAAGTACCAAAGGCAGCCCCTCCTAAACTACAACTAAGCTAGTGTTTGTGGGCTTTTTGCCCTAAAATAGAAAGGATAAAATCAAAATACATGAGTACAAGTCTTCAATAATAGCGGCCATGATAAAGGAGCGCTACAGTTGATTTGGAGTGATTTTCAATTGTTGATTGTGGATCTTCTTTCTAGAATGAGTTTTTGAATTTGGGCTTCCTCAAGAGGTAGGTATTATTGCAGGCTATTAAATGGTGAAGAGTTTGACCGATTCTGTCCAATGTAGCGGATGAAGCTACGACTCCTGAGGTGCTTGTAGCCTCGCTGACATCAAGATGGTTTTGACTTTTAAATTACTAGTTGCGGTGGCGGTTTTTACTTTCCAGGAAACAGCACACATATATTACTGGCCCAGTGTGGGTAACAGAGAGTCATTGGTCCTCACTGTAGGCTAACTAGTCATCTTTAAAGGGGGGTATTCGCTGCCACCAGGTGGGTGTTTCTAAATGCATCTTTAACCCTTTAAGGACGGGTGCGCCCAAATGCGCCCGTTGTATAATCATGGTTTACAGAGCTTCTACAGGTCAGATCGAAACCTTCCAGGCAATAACAGTGAAACAAAAAATGGGAAATGAAGGCCAGATCAGTAAGTAAAAAAATGACACAGGTTTCATTCCTTTACTTCAAGTGGGTGAGACGCTATGATGTGTTTCCTACAAGTCAGTTATGAGCCCTTACTGCAAGTGCAGTCCTTAAAGGGTTAAGTTTAAATATTAAGTGGTTTTCTTAACTCTTTAAGTGGTTTAAGTGGTTTAATAAATTCTTTGGTTTATTAAAATGCAGACAAAATATAAAAACAATTACACTTCGTTTCAACTAGTTTACAAGAAAAGGCTTTCAAATTAAAGCACGGCGATTTGTAGCGTTGCTCACAGGTCCTAGAGGTGCCTACTGTTCTGCACCGACATCTGGTGTGGTCTCGGGAAAGTTAGAAGTACTTCGGGTGGCCGTTTTTACTTTTGCGGAGTTTAAACAAGCATAGCAGTCACTACTGCACGGTTAGGAATAGAGCGTCTATGTCCTAGCTGAAGTTTTAGTACTAACTAATCAAATTTGGTTCACTGCCACCAGGTGGGTGGTTTAATTGCTAACCTTAGGCTTTAAAATAAAAAGAATTGTTTTTAGTTAAAACACTAGCAAATTAAATCTCTCTAGAAGCAACTGAGTTTAAAACTCTTCGTTTTAATAAACAGGGGGAATGAAAAACATTACATTGGCAACTAGTCTTTTTACAACAACTGAATAGCTTTAAATAAAAGCACACAAGTAATTTACAAAAATAAATTATCGGCAACGAATTTACATTTAAGAAAATTCACACTTACTATTTCGAATAGAAAAAGTTCTTTGGTGCAAACACCTCTAAGTTAGAAACTGCACTCTCACAAATTTCAAGCTTAGTCTAAGTTTAAGATTTTGTTTCCAGGCATCTTGCACAAGATCAAATCTACTCTTTCACATTGAGTCAAGCTAGCAATAATCAGGGCCCTACCATCGAAGTCTGTGCTTCTGTAATTATGCTACAGGACCTTGGTGAATCTAAAATAACTGTTTGAGTACGCTATGTAGTACAAACAGAAAGAAAGCTGGTTTTTAGAAAGGGGACCCTTAAACCCTTAAGTTATGGGAGGGGAGACCAGAAAATGCCGATGGTTTTAGCTACTCAATCACGAAACTCAAGTTAAACGTTAGTTTAAATCTTTAAATTAAAATTTAGAAATAAAGTTCCGAAAAATTAAAATAAAGCTAAAACTAGTTACCTAAACTACTACCTTGCCCAGCATGGCAACACTCGGACTGGGGACATCTCTGCTCCGACCGCCGTAGTAACGTCTGACTTGGAGTTGAGCCAATGCTGTAGATGCAGTCCCTCAGGTCTGTTTTATACCTGCTGCCTGCCTGCAGGTAGGAGGGAAACCGCGGACCTGTAGGAAAGCGACGGAGGTGGGGGGGGTGCGGAGTAGAGGGATGCCTCGAGGAGGAGAGGAGTCTGACTCTGGCCAACCAGGCTGTCACTACCGGAAGATGGCATGGCAGCGCGGACAGGCAGGGTAGCCTTGGACTCTGATTGGACAGGGATTGAAGGAGCTTGGATGGCAAAGGGAATTGCCGACTTTGGGTGTTTTTAGAGGCCTTAGCTTGAAGTACATTGAGTTAAACTCATAACAACGTGAAAATAGGCCTATATATTTTTTTATGAAACTACAATGTTATGCATTGCAACTATTGAAGGAAA
>JAHWFP010100179.1:1115-15731 GCA_023313725.1 Lithobius niger | reverse complement strand
GCTGTTGGGCTAGATGGGGTGCCCATTGAAACTTTTCCAGGAGAATTTGAATGTCTGCCGTGAAGTTCGAGTCTTGGAAGAGCTGATCTACTTTTAGAACTGGGATGAATTTGACGATAAATTCAACACCCAAGGATTTGAGTTTTCGGTGCTGTGGGGAGTGTCAATGTTATGCGGAATAACAAAGGTTTCGGTTTCGCTCGTGCTAGCCCTGTGTGCAAGCGTATTTGCAGTTTCGATTTCTGAGATGGTTTCGATTTGAGGAAAAGTGCCGTCATCTACATATTGTTGTTGTATTAGGCTGGAGTTAGCAGGGTTCGTTAAAGTGGTTGAGAGATCTCGAACAATCACCGGCTGTGTCGTGACATCGGAGATTTTATAACAATATGAAAGCGGATGTATTCCTAATTGAGTCAGCTTCTGGAGGTGTCGAATTTCGGTGGCCGACTTCACCTTGTCGCACACGTATTTGACTGTGAAAACAGTTTTCGATGGTGGTTCGAATGTAGAGTGTCGGAAAGGTGACTGCGGAGGTCGGATTCCACTGCTTTCAGCTTTCTTAATGTGTGATGACAGTCTGTGATGCGGTCAACTGTGAAAAGTTTCGTAGCGTGTGCAGCAATTTGTGTGCTTCTATGCGTACGTGATTTTGGTTTCACTTTCATGGAGTTCGTAAATATACCTTCTCTCTTGCACGCGAGATTGAAGCGCAAATGGCATTGAAAACGAGCAATCTTCAAGCATGTATTTTCGTAGTATTTAGCAATGTTCAACACTGGGAGGGCATGTAGTCGTATTTTTGTGCGTGCTCGTACACTTTTTGCCTGATGAAGGTAGTGGGTGTTCTCTGTAAGCATATTATACTACCGAAAATTCGCTAAACCAATCATTGTTTTTGGTTGTTTCTTTTCTGGCATAGCGTTAATCCTCTTTTCACCATTATTAGTAACAGTAGTAATAAATGGGCGGCCACGACGACGGGCGCCAGTTACGGATTCGAAAGCAGATGATGATGACGATATAGTGAACACAAGAATCAAGAAAACTTTTGTCGTAATGCCTGAGAAAGATGGCAGCCCACCATCGAAAATTTGCAAGTAGACATATATTTGTGAAAATGAGCGGAAAGTAACAAGAGTGCGTAAAGGAGGGCCATAGGGCTCGATAATGGAGTGTGTGCCATAAAATCATAATAATATGCTGTTCTAGGTTGCGACTCCATGTGATTATATTTTGAACGTGTCGTCATAATTTCTTTCATGAATAACATAGGCTAATGGCTGCGATTACTATGAAAGTCAACCGATTCAACTTCTAACATAGATGCCATATTTTTACGCACAGTCTCAAAACAGCAAAAACCAGTCCACAATTTCCACAAATTTTTGACAGCTTTGTTCCTTCCTTCTGTGTTCTTCAGGCGTTAAGATAAGAATTTACATCAGTTAGCCTACATCACACTGCACAGTCCAGTGGCGATTTGAACTAAGCAGGCTCATGCGTAGTCTCCAAGATTTAGAAGGCCTGTCACTACATGTCTTTTTTGCCGCGCCACCAAACTCTCAGTCTCTGCCAGATCTCTTTTCACTAAATGCTGGAGTGCTGGTATCTATGGTGGTTGGAGATCATTATAGCTCTCTCACATCAATTTATGCCTGACAATGGCTAGGGACTCGAGGAATCGCAAATGCTTATCATTAACAGAGTTTGACCTAATGAGAGTAGTAGTCTTCTCCTAATCAGTGCTGTGTCTAGTGACCTTGTGGTGGGTTGCCACGCTGTTTTCTTCCTCTTTTCTCGTGTCTGCCATATGTTGTCTCACTCAGTTTGTTATACCTTTTCTTCTTTCACAAATATACAGCATCACAGCCACCACAAGGACCACAATATACTCCTTCTCATACATTAACTATTTTGTTCAAAGCTTTCTCTTCGTTCTTCCTCACTTCCCTTCTACTTTGCACTTGATGTAGGTTTCCTCCCTTCTTTTTCATAAGCCTCTTTTTTTATCCCATCGGACTGAAAAAGGACTCGAAACTTTGTTGTTTCAACAACCTCACTAGCTTTTCGCTCTGCTCTCCCAGGTATGTCACTCCTATCCTCTTCGGCTCGCTTCCCTCTCTTCCTTCATCCACCACTTCCTACTTATTCCCTTTTCTTACTCTCTACCTACTCCACTGTTTGAGCTTATTTCCTCAACTTGTTCAGCAGTCTTGGTGGATATCCCAGCTTTACAAATCTGCTTTAAATTACTTCTTCCAGGTAGGTCTTTTCCTCGGTGGCAGTCATCGAGTTTCTGGCCACTCTGACAAACTCATTGTGTGCAATGGCTCACAGTTGGCTCCTCGGATGTGCGGACTTATTCGTAATTCCTTGCGTCTTGGCGGTTGGCTTTTTGTAAGGTCTGTACCCTACGGAACTCCCTCTCTCTCTCGCTGGAGCTGGACGTCCAGGAATGGAATCCTTCAACCTCCTCGTCACATGTAAATTTCAGGTCTTCTGTCCACTCGTTCAGCTGCTCTAACATCCTACCAACTCATCCTTCTTCATCGCCGCTATAACATCCTCAACGAATTTCTTCCACAGCCTTACATTGGGATTACCCTCCTGTACATACTCCATGTTGGAGGACTAGCCTACCTCAGCTAGAACGAGGGAATAGAAGTAATCCATGGGGGCTCCTTCACCTACTGTAAATTCTTTTCTTAACTCCTGCAGAAGACAGCAGGAAGAAATTCACATTTTTTCAAGGCTGTCGGAAATTGTGGACTATTTTGAGACTGCGTAAAATATGGCGTGATGGATAACGTACGTTAAACTATGCTGTGTATAATTTTAGACAATATAAATGTGTTAAAAATATCACTCATGATGTGACTATTCCAAGCAGACTTCTGTTGAGCACTACATTAAAATACTAGGAAGATACCTCAGTTTTTCGTTGAAAAGGCCAACCAACTGAGGAGAAATCGCATGTTTCACCTCCTAGCTATACGCCAATTCTGACACAGGTCTTAGCCCTTTTGGCGTCAATTTGATAAAATAAGAATTTGGCGATATCGAATCAACTGGTCTAAAGCCGTGAAGCAAAAACGTTAGCTAATTCCCTCCCAGACAGCCGTGTGACAAGAGATGAAAAATGAAGCATGTTACAACATGTATACCGTAAATCGTGTATTAAAAGCCCAGTTGAAGCTAAAGCCCACCCCCTAAAATGCTGTAAAGTCAAAATCATAGAATAGTGGAGTTAAAGCCCACCCCTCAAATTGTCGTTTTTCTACGAAAAATTATCTAAAAGTTATATGATGTGAATAAAGATAGTACTGCTTGCTATTTTTACTGGCCCTTCTCCCTCCCTATGGTAATAGTGGACTCTTCCTTTAGCTCCTAGCACCTGCACAAGGCCTGTCACCTAAGCCTCCTCCCTTCTTCACAGCAATTAAAAGAATGAAAAATTGGTCTTTCAGAGATCGTTCAAAAGCTTCGAATTTTCTGTAATAAGATATCCAGAAAGTTAAAAAATTGATAAGGTTGATTTAAAGCCCATCCCCCTATTTTTGCCAAATTAACTGCATAAGCCCATGGGCGTTTATTCCACGATTTACGGTACTCACATGTCCGAGGGACGTTTATCACACGTTTATACGCTTCTGTTAGTAGTAGTGTGTAGGCCTAAGCAACTCTACTTATGGATGGTTTACATTTCTGACTGTTTATTTATAGACATTTGCGACTACCACATTTGTTCAAGCTGGTGAAGATTCATCAGAAGTGAGCATAGGAGCTGCTGTACAGCCAGGTAAAAATGATAACCTTGATCAACTTTTTTTGTGTGTCAGCCACCCGATGTTGTAATATGCTGTTAGTAAAAAATAAAGAGAACTGGGCATAAGGGAGAACAGGGCTACTTGAAACACTTATCCAATATCATTTTTTTTCTCTCCTAAAAAAGCGAATCCAAATTTAAAAAATAGAGTCTGAAGGCTTGCTTACAACATTAGCTGTCATTGTAAAATATTGTTCAGCACATAGAACAATGTATACCTGCTCAAAACCTAATTATCCTTACCCTAGTTAAACGTTTCAAGTTACCCTGACCCCAGGGTAAGTTGGAACATAGGTGGGGACATGTTGAAACATAAAACTTGTCAACATGTTATTGAATAGCTCGTCATTATATACCCTTGAAATATAGCCTATTCCTACAAATTCATATTCCAGCTACTGAACTGCGTAGCCCTATGCAGATAAAACACAAGAATGTTATAGAGCATGTAGTTTACAAGTTGCACGGCACTCATTTTGGTATTGTCAACACCTCCACAAAATCATCGGTGGAATGACAAGTTTCATCAACTTTTTCAGGATAGAAAACAAAATTTCACATAGGCCTAAGAAAGATGTTTGACATACATTTAGACTAAAACTTGTCTACATCCCATATTCCCCCTACTAAATCACGTTTCAATCTGCCCTGTGCCTGCTGTTACAACTTTCCGAACCTACCATTTTGGAAACAGCACAAGCTTTCACCCAGACAGTTACAATTTTTGAAAACAAAACTATGCATTCAACAATTGGTCATGAGCAACCCTCTCCAATGTCGGTCGCCACTCGCCATTTGACGAATGGAAATCATAAGTTGGCGACCTGAAATTTACCCTTACTCGCCAAAATGGCGACTAACAATAGAGAATGACACTCAAAGAGCAATATCTCGGGAACCGTACAAGTTAGAGACGAACTGTTTGCGGCGTTATGCTCAGATTTATAAGGGCTACGTAACTGCTTTATCTTCATTAATACTAGGGTTAAAGAGAATTTTACAATTTCGTAAATGCATGAATTAAAAAAAATCATGCATCATGCCAGATGTCATTGGTATGTGGCGAGTAGAAATTGTGAAATGGCGAGTGCTTTGTAAGGTCTACTGGCTAAGTGGCGAGTGCTACTGGATTCACATTCGAGAGGGTTGGTCATGAGCACCTTTTCAGCCCATTTAATTGTTATATTGTTTCGTGCTGTAGAGTAGACATAGTAACCATTGACATGTGATGGTTAAAAGTTACTGGCGGTTGTTGAAAACAGTTTTTTGCTCCGTGCACATGATGGACTAACTTGTCAAGCATGACACAATTGTCGACGATGGATGACATCATCTGGCATGTTTGGGCATCAGCAGTTTTTAAAGCCAAAGTTTCGATGTGTCACACATTTCAATTAGCCCTGTTCTCCCCTACTTTTTCTTATTACAAAGTAATAACTTAGTTTAGGTGCAGAGTAGTGAACATCATTTATTATTTGTTGTCAAACGCTCATAAAAGCCAGACAATAAAAAAGGCTACCGAAGGCCCCGAATGACAAAGGACTAGAGAAAGATCCCAAAGTCCGATTGACCTTCACCGAAAGATCAAGCTTCCTTCATGACTTGCCCGTAAACTCGTCGTTTCTGCCCATGAGCCCTCCGACTTGCCTTCCGGCATCGACTCCGAAGTTATTGTCCACCTGTCGTCAACCTCGGCGCGATCATCGGCATCACCTCCTCAAGGTGGTCGGTTGCATTCTTCACCTTGCCCTATAGGCACGTGACAACAAAGAAGCGTTCTTCGGCCGGCTGCCACTTGACCTCTCGCCACTCTCATCACGGCCCTCGTCGGTTTCTTCACGCAACGCCTCTATACACCATTAGCTTTCAACAAAAAACGTCCGCGCCTTGATGGACCCATCCTACCGCTCATTCAACCGACGATCTCTCTGTATAATGAATCTCATCACACTGACATCTTCCGCATGCACTCGGTCCCAAAAATACCAAAGTCCGTATGACCTTCGCCGAAAGATTTCACTTCTTCTCATTGCACCGAAGACTCGTCTGATCTCTGCCATGCGCTCTACTCCCCCGCTAACTCTTCACCAACAACTCTGACGGCATTTTGCCTTCCTTCACCGCTTCACCATGGCCTGTGGCCTTCCTTTCCTTGCCGAGAGTGTGTGATGTCCCAGTCACGTTCTTCTATTTACTTTTCTCTTCTCCGTTAATGTTCCAAGTCTTCTTTGACCGCCCTCCGGGACGGCTTACCTCTCCTTCCTCCGCCGTTGTTTTCGTCTGAACTGCGGCTTCTCTCTCCATAGAAGCCTTCATCTTCACCACGGACCTCCATTTGGAAGCCTCGAAGACCAGAAAGTTATGTCACTCTCTCCGAAGGTCTGACCTCCGTCTTGGAAGTATCAACCTGAATCTCCCGTTGATCCTACACGTTGTTCGTCCACGTTTTCTTCAACTCCCGTTCCACGGAAATCCCTTCGCTTGCCCTTATGTATTCCATGGCCGAACAGCCATTCAACCGCTTTGCCATCAACCTGGAAGCCGAAAGACCGAAAGTTTCACTCACCGCTGGTCTGATTTCCGAAGGGCCGAAGGTTCATTAGACCGAAAGTCCGTAGACCCGAAAGACTGAAAGTCTAACATTTGTCATGTAACCGTAACTCAATAAGACCACCTGCACTGTTCAAATCCGGCACCTCGCCTCTCTTCCTGAGCATCAGATCTTTCCCGATCTTCCTCCTTCCCGCACAACATCATGGCACCTAAACGAAGAGGTGGATCTGCTGCCCCTCTCTCCAACATCAGAAGATGGGACCCCACAAAGGCAGGAATTTCTGACATCTGCACCTGCGCTGCGATTGTATAAAAAGGAAATGCCGCAACCCACACACCGCTTGTCAAAACCATCGGTTCTGCAACTTCAACAATGACCCGTGCACCATTTGCCTCTCCATTTCCCCCAGAGATGGCCCTTCATATGTCAAAAAAACTTCGAAGCCAAAACCAGATCTGACCAAATGAAACGCAAGAAGGAGAAAGAACGTCTCCTGCCCCTGTCTACTGACTCTTCTAACAAAACAGGTCCCGCCACCACTGCTACATCACTCCCCACTCCTCAGGTGGTTATGTCATCAAACTCTTCATCCTGCTCTGCATGTTAATCTTTTTCTTTCTCGTCTGCTGAACCTAGCCAAAAGTTCCATTCCATCGGCATCAGCTTTATTGACCTGAACGGCTCCAGCCCCCCCCCCCCCTTGTACCAACAACCTCCGCCTCATCAAAGGCCTCAATCTCAGGCTTTTTCTTTGCCAAACAAAAAAAACCTTCAGCTCAAAAAACCATCCCAGTTATACGGCCGCCTCAGCCATTGTGCCTCCACCAACTGTAACGACAGCCTGTCTGGTCGCACCCCAACCTGCTCCTAATCCACCTCAACCCGTCTTTAATCCCACATCAGCTCCAAATATCACCACTGCTGCTCCAACTTCTACCACCGTTGGGTTAGATGAGGATTCCTTGCCCTCCAAGCAGTGGCGTAGCTAAATTATATGGGGCCGGTGGCAAATTAGCCCTTGGAGTACCCCTCCTTAATATACATGGTGGCCCATAAAAATTTCTATGTCCATACTTTTTTCTAATTTTTTTTGTTATAGTGAAAATACAGACCACTATTTCGAACTCCAGTCAAGTGGTCCTTATTTTCACTTTAAAAAAAAACTCAGAAAAAATTTTCAGCTCGTCCGTTTTTTTTTTATGGCTACCTTATTTTATTAATGATAGGGGGACAGACGGACGGGGAGGCTCGAAATTAATTTTAAAATACTGTTTGTATCAAATTAAATGAAACAAATATACTACAAAAGAGCCTTTTTTAAATATAATTAATGTTTTTGTTTAGGGGGCCCCCTGAGGCTGGGGGCCGGTGGCATTCTGCCACTCTTGCCACCCTATAGCTACGCCACTGCCTCCAAGTCTCCATCTTCCATCCCAAACTACGGTGACGTCAAAGTTCTTTGAGGAATTCTCAAGCGCAGACTTAACCTCTCCTCCCATAGTAAGAATCGCTTGGAACGAAACACCGCACCCATCACAACCCAATTCAACGGTTTAAATGCCAAAATTGTCAAAGCCAAAACAAGAATTCTGCACTGAAATTCAACATTGCGAATCTCACGGCAACCGTTTCCAGACTTCACACGAAACTTTGCCTTGCTGGCGCTCACGTACGTAAAATGTCACCACTCCCAAGATCAGGTATCTTATCAAAAAGACCCCCTTCCTTCTGCTTCCAGACGCCCGTTCAAAATTCATAGGCCTCATCCACCAGTCAAAATTCGACCCATTTTGAAACTTGTTCCACCTATTCATCTATCCAATCAGGCTAAACCACTTTCTTCAACTTTGCCTTCAACTTCGGTCCCACCTTCGAAAGCAGCTTCGTCTGGCATGAACGGAGTGCCTCCCATCAGTTATAAAAGACCACTTCACCCACAATGAACTTGAGTCTGAGTGGATTAGATTCAGTGTTGCCATGCCACCAGGAAATTATGTTGCTAGACAAATATTGGCAATTTGATAACGCCGAAATTTTTCTTTCTTGCCGGGCGGAGACGGTAAAACTATCACTGGCCAAGGCCAGATCGCTCCCCTGTCGCTCTTGCCACTCAAAGGCCAAGGGATACGCTTTTTTAATTTTCAACCCGGCCTTAAACCCTCCTCCCCTCTTTTTTTTCAGCTTGGTCAGCTCGGAACTAGCAATACCTCTGTCCGGAAACGGCAGTGAGAAAGCTATGAGACTGAATCAAGTTAGGTTAGGGTTTGGGTGGGGCTTACGTACTAGGCAGCCTTCTACATAGGTTGTCCTTCGAGGTGTAGCGATTATCTTGCTAACTAATACGGCAAGGCTACGTTATCCTCGGCTCTTACTCTACTTAGTTGCTAAGGAGGAATTAGGTTTGCAGTGGGGGCATACTCACACCAACCAAAGTCCAACCGAAATTGCTACTGTAAGAAAATCACATGTTAGTTAACACCAACTTCTCACATTCAATGCACTTACACTATGATGGCAAAGTAAAAGTCCTAGTGAGGCCAAAAATTAGCCCTAAAAATCCATCCCTAGTAGGCCCGCATTTAATCCTAAAAAGTGTCCCTGGCAAAGAAGGGAAGCAGGAGGCAAAATTGAAGAGATGTTGCTGGTTTGAACCCAGCCGATGAAGTGAAGTTTATTTCTTCTTCAATTTAGCATTACAAATTCAACAATGCTACATATACACATTCTCGAGCTCATGCAGCACGAGTAATCAATAACTTTTATAACTAGTAGACTTAATACATCATTATCACCCCTAACGAGGGGAATTTAACTAACTAACTACATGGTTAACGTCCATTGAGATACAAAACTTCCCGAATAAAGGCCAACTCCTATGTGGATCGACCCTACTGAATCTAGTCTAGCATCCTAGGCCGCTCCTACAACAATGTATCTCTTACGCGTGTTCCCGTGGTTACACGCGTGGTTACACGAATATTATAGTCGGAAAATTCTCCATTTTGGACGGTAAGCCAATTTCTTTCTTTTCTTTCTTATTTAATAATTTATGATGAACAAACCGTGTACTTGTTAAATTATAGTCACAAAGGTCTAAACTATCGTAACCATAAAACTATCGTAACTCATAAAACTATCGTAACCCTTACTAAGCAAATTGCTGTGAACTAACTGATCGTAACTTAACTAATGCACTCGCGATTATGGCTAAAATGTTGGAAACTTTATTTGGGCAAATAACTAACCTAAGAATCGCGACATGCTCCACCCCCCAAAAACCCAACAAAGGTCTTGTAACTTCACCTAAGTAGGACTATGCCTTCACCTAAGTAGGACTTTCTTTCCTTCTCTTCTGTCCGCAATGTCAGACATCTTCATTTAAGGGGGACGTTGCCCGGAGTATAAAAAGAACCTTCTGATCGGGTCTTTATCAGTCGGCGAAAATCACACTGGTGTGGGCTGTGTGATGATAAAAATTGGTTTTCCTTTAATTTTTAACTGGTAGAGCTATTGGGTCCACTTAAATCACCTCTCCCGAGACAGAACGAAAGGCGTGTAACCAATGCTCACCTAATCCAAACGTTGCTGCATTACTTACACCCTATGGCAAGTTGTACAGACCGAAGACGTGAGGAAACTAGCTAACTTCCACTGTGTACAAGAGGTACTTTTCCACTGCATACAAGAGGTGTATAAAAATTGGCTGTGTTAGCTTCCGTCAAAAGCTGTGAGATGAGTCCCTAAAGTTTCTTATGTACCTATCCAGTATCTTCTACATGTGTGTTCTTCATGAACTTGCTTCTATATCTTGTAGTGTATCTCATGCCGAGTAAAACTAAAGCCAATTACCGACTTTGATACACAGAAACCGCGCCTATAAGATTTCTAGTGGACAAACGTGTTGTACTGCTCTTCGTGACAAACTTCCATCGGCATGTTGAAGCACGACTGATCGTACTTTGTTATCTCTTCCTTGTGTTAATTCTACTACTCTTGCTAGTTTCCACTTTCCTCTGGGCAATTTCTCTTCTACTTGCAGAACTACATCATTTAACTGTATGGGCATCTGTTGTTGTGATGCTCTATGAACTTCGTGAGCCGTCCTCAGTTGCAGCAAGTAATCATGACGCCACCGCTTCCAGAACCTCTTCATCAACTGTCTTCGATACTTCCATCTTTTGACTAACTTCGAACTGCTTGGAATGTCAGTATAGTATGTCAAACTGTCTGTCAAATGCCCTCCTTGTTTACCAAGTAGAAAATGCGCTGGGGTCAAATACTCGTTGTCAGAAGTATCTTCTGTGACAGGTGCTAGAGGTCGATTGTTGACGACTGATTCAATTTCTGCAAGTATTGTGGTAAACTCATCTTGCAATAATAAGGCAGATCCCAGGGTACGCTTCAAGTGGTACTTTATTACTTGTACCATTCTTTCGTAAAATCCGCCCCACCATGATGCTCTTGGTGCAATGAATTTCCATTCAATGCCTAAGCTCGTTGCAATTTCTTGTGTTTGCGGACTGTTTAACCAAGCGTAGCTTTCTCTTAGCAATCTGTCTACCTTTTTGAAAGTTTGCGCGTTGTCACTGTATACAACTCTGCAACCTCCTCTTCTTGCCACAAATCTTCGAAAGGCCAAAATGAAACTACTTGTACTTTGTGAAGAAACAAGCTCTAAATGTACTGCACGAGTTACCGCACAAGAAAATAAACAAATGTAGGCCTTAGTGACGTCATTCTGCACCTTGATGAAAACTGGCCCAGCAAAATCCACTCCTGTATAATAAAATGGGCTTGACTCCGTGACCCGCTCAATGGGTAAAGGTGCTTCAATCTCACTTGCAGGCTTAGCATTCCATCTTCTGCATGTCATGCATCCACGTATGGCCTTTCTCACCGATTGCCTACCACGTAACACCCATACATCCTTCCGTAACAAAGCAAGAGTAGTTTGAACTCCTCCATGGAGTGTCTTGAAGTGTCTGTCCCTAATAAGTAACTCCACTATCCTTCCACCCTTTAACAAAAACGGATGCTTTTGAGTTTCTGTAAGTCTGGTATACTCTAGCCTTCCTCCCAATCGAATTAGCTTTTCATTGTCTAGAAACGGCTTGAATTGGAAAATACTGGAATCTTTATTTACTTCTGCACTCTTCATTAAAGCGTCAAGTTCGCTTGCAAATTCTTGACCTTGACTGATAAAAATCCAATATTTTTCGGCTCCTTTAATTTCAGCGAAGGTTAACCAAGCTGATCTATTGACATCTCTTTTGCGAGCATTGTTTACAAACCGTCTTACCCATGCCGTTACTCGAACCAAGTGTTGCCATGAACTATAATTGTCAGAGTTCAAAATGGGTTCTGAACACACATGCAGCTGGGTAGTTAAACTACAAAGTTGTTCTTCCGAATTCAGGATGGAGAAGTCTTCCTCTTGCATTCTTGACGATGGAACATTCCACTGTTGTTCTGGTAATTTAAGCCAGTTAGGACCAGTCCACCATTCTTTATTCTGAATCAACTTGGATAAATCTTGACCTCTTGTAATAACGTCAGCAATGTTTTGCTTGCTGCTGCAATAGTTCCAACTGCAGTTCTTGGTAATATTTCCTTGAATTTCTTGCACACGCCGTGCGACAAACACCTTCCATCTGGATGGTACATCTTCGATCCACTTTAAAGCAACCTTCGAGTCTGACCATAAAAATTGTGGAACTTCCTTGCAAGACAATGCCTCGGTGATACTGGTTGACAAACGACTTCCTATGAGGCAGGCCATTAATTCCAATCTAGGGATGCTCATAAGCTGCAATGGGGCCAATCTGGACTTGGAGGTTATAAGGCACGTGTGAAAGGTTTGCCCCTCATCCATTGTATACCGGACATAGGATACTGCAGCATAAACTCTTGGTCCCGCATCACAAAATGTATGCAGCTGAAAATTCTCGAGACTACTAACTCTTAACCACCGTGGAACCTTAATCTTGACGATTTCCTGCAATTCTTCTTTCCACCGTTTCCAGGCAGCTAGGGATTGACTAGGCATGACAACGTCCCAGTTCACCTTCAATCTCCACAAATCTTGAAGTATGCGTTTGATAATGACGACAAACGGTGCGATAAATCCTAAAGGGTCGAAAATTCGTGCGAGAATCTCTAGTACATCCCTCTTCGTATTTGAATCGGCTTGGATTGCTTCCAACAGATTTGTGTGATGCAAACTTAAGTCGTCTGACGTAGTATTCCAATAAAGTCCTAAAACTTTATTCCTTTCTTCAATTGGTTCTTCTGCTGAGACGAAACCCCTAGAAATCCACAACTTGCAAAGTTCCCTGTCATTAGTGGCCCATTTTGTGAACTGCATACCTCCCTTGGCCATTACGTCATATATCCTTGTAGAAAGTGAAAATGCTCTTTGGGTAGTCTCTTCACCAGTTAGACAGTCATCAACATAAGCTCGGTCTGATACGTGTTTACAGAAGCTTTCATCACTAGAGGGATGAGTCTTGACGTGATGACGAATTGTTGCGGCTAGAAGAAACGGACTGGCTTTCATTCCAAAAAGCACCCTTGTCATTCGAAACACTTTCAACGGTGGGTTGGTTCCACGTTTCCACGGAGTGTCTGTCCAAAGAAATCTTGTGGCGTCTCGATCCTCTGGATGCAAAAGAACTTGCAAAAATGCCTTGGTAAGATCAGTAATAATTCCAATTTTATGCCATCTAAATCTCAAAAGTAGCTCAAATATCGACGGATTGAGATTTGGTCCTGCACTCTGACATCTGTTTAGTGAGAATCCTCCCTCTGGACTTGCTGACGCATCAAACACAATTCGAGTTTTCATTGTCTTCCTGTCATCTTTGATAATGGCATGATGTGGCATGTAATACACTACGGGATCATGCTTCTCCAAAGTTACTTCCTCAGCATGATTGTTGTGAAGATACTCGAATAGTGCAGACTTGTAACGTTCAAACAACTTAGGATCCCTTTGCAATTTCCAAAGTAGTCGACGCAATCGCTCTAGAGCAACTTCAAAATTATTGGAAAGTTTTGACTTATGCTGATTCCATGGAATACGGACTTGATACCTTCCATTCTGAAATGTAGTAGTTTCTTGAAAAAAATCCAACACTTCGACATCTTCCAGTGTTTGTTGCAACTTTTCTTCCTTAGCCAGAATGCCACTGTTATCAAGCTCCCACATCTTGGATAAGCTGCTTTGCAACGTGGAACTCTCTTCCAAAGGTGTAGCTATGCACATCGCAACTGTAGGAGACAAGGGTCCATACATTGGAGTACTTCCCTGCAGCATCCAACCAAATACGCTTTGCGTAGCCATAAGCTTGCTGCTCAATTTCTTCATTTGCCCCGTCATTATGCGCCAGTAATAATCTGCTCCAATCAACACGTCTACAGTAGTAATTTCTCCAGGGCCCATCCTATGGTTCCAACCAGCCTCACTCTTGTACTGCAGAAATCGTTCAATCAAACTTGTCTCCCACAACTTCACACCATGACAAATCTCAGCCACTTGTAATGCAGACATTTTCAAATGGACACCATTGCTCCCAATCAGTGTGAAGGGAATGACTTGACTTCTCTGATGCTGTTTACCTCCACCAAACGAACGAATAACGGTTTCTTCGTCACCACTAGCTGGTAACCTCAACTGCTGTACAAGACGGGAAGATATGAAAGATCGTTCAGATCCATTGTCCACTAAAATAACGATTTCTTCCGTTCCCTTGGCATGCTGAATCCAAACTCGCATGGTTTGCAAAATGGACACAATTTTTGATCCCTTACATACAGATGAAGCTGCTGATGCTATCAAGGCAGACTGCGACTTGTTATTGCTGCTTGTGGTCACACTCTCTTCTGAAGTGTCACGTGTTTCTTGTTGCCCTCTTCCACTACTTACAGCCAGAGTAGTGGCTTGGTTCTGGCGTTTCTGACATAGCAATGTATGGTGCCTTACGGAGTTACAAATTCTGCATCGAATTCGTTGGTTGCAGGCTTTGGCAAGATGATTTTTCTTTAAACAGAGAAAACAACGACGAGATGTGGCTAACGCTGAACGACGTTCCTGGTTGCTAGTGTACTTCGTGCATGCCGTTGAAGTATGTGTGTTGGCTTCGTTACAAAAATAACAGTACGACTTAAACTCCTTGCGATTAGTGTCCTGACTAGCGACTTCTTCTGTAGTAAGTAAGGCTGAGGATGACTTGAAATT
>JAHWFP010100177.1:414-36122 GCA_023313725.1 Lithobius niger | reverse complement strand
CCCCTCTGCATCCACTCCTCAAGGATCCTGCCCTTGTTGTCAGTATTAGGTCCTCCCCACTGGACGTGGTGGCTGTTAAAGTCGCCCAGCAGGAGAAACGGGGCAGGTAGCTGGCGAACCAGGTCCTCCAGGTCACCAACCCCAAAGACCCCATCCGGCGGTAAATAAACCGAACAGACAGTAATATCGAATTGAAAAGAAACTCGAACTGCTACCGCCTGAAATCTAGTGTGCAGAGGCACACTGGCATGCGGCTGAGAGTGTTGAACCAGCACTGCAACGCCACCATGTGCACGTGGCACAGGGTCTGCATCCAGACGGTAGACAGAGTAACCCCTAACAACCGGATTATCCGACGCCTTAAAGCAAGTTTCCTGAAGGCAGCAGCACAGAGGTCGCCAATGCGACAAAAGCAGCCGCAGCTCCTCTGCATGGGTCCGATAACTTTGGCAGTTCCACTGAACGATGGAATGCGCAGGCATTAGGACGGGCTTAAGACTGAATCATCCTCCTCAACTCCTCCCCTGGGCGACCCGAAAACATCTGAATCCTCCCGCAAATCAAAAGCCGGAGTGAGGTCCAGAACGAAGTTGTCCTCGGAAGGAGGAAAAATCCCAGGAGAAGTGGAACAGGAAATATCTCCCTGCTCCATGGGTAAAGGAGGATCAATTTGTGGAGGGGACGCAATGGACCACTCAGCAAGCTGGTTGTTCGACGACTGTTTCACCTTCTCTCCTGGTGGCAACTTCCTCACGGGGTGGTGCTGAGGATGTACCAGCAGGAGCCTTCTTCGACACTTTCTGTGGTGCACTCCGGGCGGGAGGAGGCTTAACTACAGCCTTAACCTGCCTGGGAACAGGAACAGTAGCAGGCTGGGCAGATGTCAACGGCAAGGCATCAACCGGTTTCGAAGAACTCAAAAGACCCTGCAAAGATGGATGTTGCTGGGTCAACAAAGTAACAAGCAAGCCTACCGTCCTCGTCAAAGACCTGAGCTCAGCGCGCAAATCCGCTAAATCAGCAGACTACTAACTGGGCCAGGCAATGGCGCACTGCACACCTGTGCAAAAGATCTGGTCATCGGTGCTGCCGATAGTTTAGCTTTCTTCCGGGCCTCCGAGTAGGAAAGCCCGTCCTTCACCTTCAATTCCTGCACACGACGTTCCTCCAAATAAACACGGCAGTCCCGCGAAGAGGCCTGGTGCTGACCACCACAGTTGATGCACTGCTCTGGGCCAGCACAATCAGCGCCTTCATGGGCTGCCTGAGCACAGCTAACACAGGTAGGCCTACCTTTACACGAGCCGCTGGTGTGGCCGAAGCGTTGACAGCGGAAACACCGCATTGGATTCGGTACATAAGTCCTGACCTTCAACCGCAGGTAACCGGCAGTAATGTGCTGCGGTGCAACTGGCGTATCAAAGGTCAGGAAAAAGGTATCAGTTGGCTGGGCACCATTCTCACCTTTCCGCGTCAAACGCTTCACAGCCGTAACGCCTTCTGACTTGAGTTCGTCCAGGATGATTCCATCGCTGAGACCCCTCAAATCAAAGCACGTCACGACCCCCTTGCTGCTGTTTAAGGTACGATTGGCTGAGGGCCTCGAGAACAATGGAAAGTGGGAGGAGAAGTCGGATGAACAAAGGAACTGGGTGCAGAGCCGTTTGAAGGAGTAGGAACATGTAAAACGGAAAAAGATAGGCCTGTTTTGAGTTTTACTCAATTGAACTTTCGGAAATGGGCCTTTACTTTGTATTATTGGCTACGGATTGAATATTTACATGATTGCAACGTGATTAGGCTCTTGTTAAAGCTTATTACTTTGGCTTGGGTAATAGGGTAATAGTGCTTTCTATGGTAGAAAAAACTTTTTTTTAATTTCAAATCGGCTAGGTGCGGAAAAGTTGCCTTTCAGCCTCCTTATTACTCTCCCAAAAGCAAAAAATTCTAAAAAAATTTTCAGAGGTGCCCCAAGGGGTCCAAAGTTTGTATATTCTATGAAAATTTGACGTTTTTTTCGAAATTTTCTGTAAGTCACCATATTTGAATTTAAAATCGGCGATGAGGCCAGAAGATGCCTTATAGCATCAATATTGCACACAAAAAAAATTGTTGACCTTGCACTATATTAAGAGGTTCCCCAAGGAACCCATAGAATCACGAAAAATGGGAATATTACACAATGTAAAGCAGATGAACTCACTCATGCCCCAGTGCCACAAGACGGCAAAAACGCCTACCAACTTATCTTTGGTGTTGCTTCTACGTTTGTGAGTTGAATTTGGGGCTCTGTAGCCCAGTTTCCAGCAAAATCAAGCACCTACAAAGGTGTTGGGTGCAAAATCATATTGGAAAGTGCTGTCTAGTTTTTATTTGTGTTTGTGTCTGATCTACATCATGTTTAAAAGTATTTTTTTTGTTTTAGATTGAATGCTGGGCTGAACAGAACTGGGAACAGTGAGTGAACAGAAACACAGACTGACAGTAACTAATAACTATGGTGGGAAAAATTTCAGTCAAACCCAAAACAAGACAAGTGAGCAAATGTCCTGTTTTTTTGGTGCTCCTGCAAAAATGCCTTAAACAGTGCTGCCAACAAACGCTGACATCATGAAGTATTTTCTGTATATTCGAGGGGAAAATGAATCCAGATAAACCTGTCGCCAAGGGTACTACAGTTCGGATGTTGCATAACGTGTCGCGTGTGGAATTGAGTGTTTATGGTGCAAAGCTTCTATACCAATTATTTTCCATAAAAGTTTAGTGGAGAAGATAAGTTGTACCACAACAAGTACCGTATTGTGCTGAAGCCCTACGAGGTTGACAAAATAATTATAAATATTTAGCAAAGCTTCAAGACATCTTCAAAAAGGCTATTGCAGCACCGCTACGATCAGATATGCCGTGTCTATCTGTCACATTCTCTTGCTGGATTTGAAAGTTTTGTGCGCATCCAGGAAGCAGAAGACAATTCCATTGTTGATGCAATATCACTCATTTCAGTTGGGAGTGGGAACTCAAGAGCGGAAGACGATGATGTCGGCAGAACAGAATTAACACCAATTTCACATGTATCATCGGCATCACAAACCCACTCAGTATCAGTATCATCCAACATACCAATATCAGATTCATAAAGGTTGGCTTTAGAATAAGATGGTTCGAGAAAAGAGATGAAGTAGCTTTGGCCAAACGTTCTTTTTCTTTTCTTTGTTCCCTTTCTTGACGTTTCTTGGTTGTATTTGCATCAATTCTGCCAATCATCGTATTTTTGGAACTACTTGGTCGAGTAAGAATACCTTTTCACCGTTAGGCACTTTCTTTGCTTTCTCACATTGGCACAAGGACATGTCTACACACTAAGCATGCAGAATTATCAAACAATTGTGACTTCGCCTCTTTGAGGAAGTCTTGAAGCTTTGCTTAATATTTCAAATCATTTTGCTTACCCTTGTAAGGCTTCAATAAATTAGGTACTTACTCCACTATACATTTACGTATGAGAAATAATTGGTATGGAAGCTTTACACCATAAACACTCCATTCCACAGGCAACACGTTCTGCAACATCCGTAACTGTATGATCCTTGGCGACAGGTTTATCTGGCTTCATTTCCCCTCGAATATACAGAAAATACTTCATGATGTCAGCGTTTGTTGGCAGCACTGTCTTAGGCATTTTTACAGGAGCACCAAAAAAACAGGACATTTGCTCACTTATCTTGTTTTGGGTTTGACTGATATTTTTCCCACCATAGTTATTAGCTACTGTCAGTCTGTGTTTTTGTTCACTCACTGTTCCCAGTTCTGTTCAGCCCAGCATTCAATCTAAAACAAAAAAAATGACCTGTAAACGTGATGTAGATCAGACACAATAGTGGAAAACAAACAAAAACTAGACAGTACTTTCCAATAGGCTTTCGCGCCCAACATGTTTGTAGGTGACAGATTTTGCTGGAAACTGGGCTACAGAGCCAGAGCCCCAAATTCAACTCACAAACGCAGAAGCAACACCAAAGATAAGTTAGTAGGCGTTTTTGCCGTCTTGTGGCAATGGGGCATGAGCGAGTTTATCTGCTTTACATTGTGTAATATTCCCATTTTTGGTGATTCTTGGGGTTCCTTGGGGCACCTCTTAATATAGTTTAAGGTCAACAATTTTTTTTGCGTGCCATATTGATGCTATAAGGCATGTTCTGGCCTCATCGCCGATTTTAAATTCAAATGTGGTGACTTACAGAAAACTTAGAGAAAAACGTCACATTTTCATAGAATTTGCAAACTTTGGACCCCTTGGGGCACCTCTGAAAATTTTTTTTAGAATTTTTTGCTTTTGGGAGAGTGATAATCCGCACCTAGCCGATTAGAAATAAAAAAAAAAGTGTTTTTCACTCCACCCTATTGGGTAATGCGTAGAACATTACTATTAAATTAAACAAGCTTTAACTGTAAACTGCAGTGTTAAACACCACAACTAGTTTTGGCTGGGGAGGGGGGCAAAGATGGGAGATTCGAAGTTTTTGCACAGTTTGACTTTCGGATTGGGTTTGCACAGATCCTTTTAAGAATTCCTTTAGCGTTTAATAGCAGATCAAGCCATTCGTAGGTTTTGGTAGGTCTCAGTCAGGCTAGAGGAGATCTAAAATAAACATATATACACTGAAAAATTCGTGTCCGGTAGAATGCCAGGTCGTAATACGTTTATACGTTTGGACATATGATAGCGTTTCTGGGGGTAAAAGAATATAAATAAAGTTTAAATGCGGTTAAATAAACCAGCTTAGTTGAATGCTATAACGCATTAAGTTACAGAGAACGTTTAATATTTTTAAAGTTAAATTCGATCGTTGTGGAAATTTTTCATATGGGTTGCGGCCGACAAACACAATAAAAAATATCACACTGCAAATCGGTTGTCTGTATAAAACCTCATACAATAAACTAAGCTAATATGTTCGGGCTTTTTGCCCTAAAAGAAAAGGATAAAATGAAGATACAAAAATACAGAGTTTTATAATGGCGGCCATGATGAAGGTGCGATGTGGTTGGTTTTGGTCGATCTTCAAATGTAGTTTTAATGGTCTTCAAGGTGGAAAGTCCGGATTTGGGCTTCCCCAAGAGTCTTGTATTTGGACAGGCTATTAAATGTCGAAGAGTTTGTGGAAATCGGACCATTATTGCAAAAACGGCCAGATATGCCTCGGCGAGGCATTTGGGTACCTCGAGAAAAAAAAATTTCGTTTTTGAAAAACAGGCGTTTTTCGGTGGCGCTCGTTTACAACGGGATCTGGTGCTTCCTTTTTCAAGGAGTCCGTAAGACAAGCACAGATTTCAGAATAGCGGTTAATATATCTTTAATAATAACCAACAAGGCCAAGGAAGGAACGGACATCTTTCTTGGTTTGGGGGGCGTGCGAATTTTTGCACAGCAAAGACCTTCACCTCAGAGGGTGTGCGGGATCCATTACCAACTTCGTGACCTAAAAAGGTGGCTTTGCTGCAAGCGACCTGCGACTGTCCTGCGTTAACAGTGAGCCTGGCCTTCTTGACAGCTGAGAAAAAGTTGTAGACATTATCAAGATGCTGTGACCACGTTTCGGCACCTACAGCAGTGTCATCCTGGAAAGGGGTGACATACTCTTCCTGTAAACGCGGTTTCGTATCAGACGCTCGTGGTGAGGACACCTCAACACCACCGAAGAAAAAACCTGAGGGCAGCACTCTTACCTACCAGAAGAGCATCGTCTTTATGGCGATTTCACTTAAAAATGTAAATAATGTATATTTTTTTAGGCATAAAGCCGAAACACTTTCCAGCTTAGTTGTGTTTTAGATGTTGACAACTCACGATATTTTTTATTTGTAACAGGTGACGACTTTGCTTATTTATGAAAAATGTCCGATGTTCAAACCAGTTTAAAATCTAACCTAAATTGCGATATAGCCCTTTAAATACTAGCTGGAACATTTAATCTTTTTATTTGTGCACTTAATGCATTTTGGTAAACTTAAATTCTTGCCATGAACCCTACCGGAGCTCCAATGTTTATGTTTGTATATTTTCACCGACCCAGTGTATGATTTTATGTTTATTTTTTATAACATCTCCGTCCAAACTCCGACCGTAGTGAACCTCTAAAAACGTAAACAAACTAGCGTTCCTTCGTTAAAAACATGCCTTGTATATAGCAGTTTCATTCCCAAAGTCGAATAATAATTCTGTGCATTACACTTCGTTCTCCCCCCCCCCCCTCCTTCAATAGTTGCGATGCATAACATCGTAGTTTATTTTAATAGGCCTAAAAATCACGTTGTTATGAGTTGAAAAATCACTTGAACTTTTCAAACCTGGCCACTAGGTTTTCAAGTCGGCAATTCCCTTTGTCAATTCGAATCCATCCAACCAAAACACTGCTTCAATTCCGTCAGCCAAATTCGAATCCATCCAACCAAAACACTGCTTCAATTCCGTCAGCCAGTCAGAGCGCTCAAGCTACCCCGGTCGTCCGCGCTGCCACACCAACTTCCGGTAGTGACAGCTCGGCCGATTTGGGTCAGTCTCTCCTCCTCCAGATGTCCGACTCCTCTTCCCCGCACCCCCCCTCCGTAGCTACCCCGTGAGTCCGCGCCGACTTCCGGTAATGGCTATAAAACCCCAAACCCAGACTCACTCGTTAGCACAGATCCAAGATTCTCAAAGCTAGAGGTCACTACGCCGGTTGGGAGTGGAGATGCCGCGGTCCGATTGTTGCCATGCCGGGCAAAGGTGGTGGTTCGTATCGTACTTAGTTTAGCTTTAAAAGTTTAATTTTTGGATTTACATTCAAAATTTATAGTTTAAACTTAACTTAACCTCGTAGCTTTAGAAAGTAAATTTATGGTGCGTCAAGCCAAACGGCATTTCGGACGTTGGCGGCCGTAATTTAAGGGTTCACGGTCCCTTACTAAAAACCAGCTTTTTTTATGTTTTTTTAAACGCAGTTTAAAGTAAACAAAGGACGGTTTGATCTCGTGGGATGTTTCATTGATTATTCGCTCGGATCCACTTTATAGGTAGCTGCGGCTCTGTAATTTAAGGAGTTGACTTATCAACAGCAACTCTGGGAGGTTTAATGCTTTGTTAATTCACGTAGAAACAAAACTGTAAAAACAGGTCTACTATTATATATCAGCCGAGGCTGTTTATAATTTAGAGGGCTCTTTTGCGAAATCCCCTTGTGCCTATACAAATCACTTTTTCTATTTGAAAATGTTTTAACTGAACATCGTGTTTGTTCTAGTGTTGAATTTTATTGTAAATTCCCCGTGTTATTTATAAACTAATTCAGTTATAAATTTGCCAAATGTAAATGTAAAGTGCGTTTTGATTTTTAACATGTTTGTTCAAAAATAAAACCAGGAGTTTAAAACCCAGTTGGTTTATTCGTCCGTCGTTCGCTAGAAGTAAGAAATTAAGACAATTCTCTTAAACTTAGCTTAGCTAGCCTAATTTTCCCACCTTGGTGGCAGCGTTACCGCTTATTATTACAGTTAGCCTACAATATTAGGACATGTGTAGCTCCATTTCCTACGCCGGGACTGTAGCTGTTGTGCTTGTTTGAAACAAAAAGTACCCAAAAGTAATAGTAAGAAGATCTAGTTACACCAGGCGACCGACGATGTTACAAGCACCTACCCCGTCGTAGCATCCGCCGTTACACTCCATGCCACGAGTGACATTATCCATTAGTTTTGGAAACAAAATGGGGCGTTCTTCATTCCCATATTCATCGTTAGGGGAGCAAATTTCCCTATGGGAGTCGTGATATTGGCTGCCAACGAAGCTTGTGGCATCAAGCGCACTTGCCAAAATCCACGATTCAATTCAAAGATAGAAATAAATTTCCACTTTGCGGCTCGTTCGATGCATTCCTCGATATTAGGAATGGGGTAGTCTTTTGTGACTGTATTGTTGTTTAGCTCGCGGTAGTCAGCTACTGGACGAGGGCTGGCATCTTCCTTTTGAACAATTATCATAGGAGAGCCGTGGGGAGAGTCTATTTCAACAATCAGACCGAGATCAAGCATCCGCTTTATCTCTGTAATAATTAGATCTCGCTCGTATTTCGCGTGGCGATAATACTTGCAAGGCTTGACTTGAGAGTCAACAAGTTCAACGTCGTGAGTGACTAAGTCGGTACGACCCGGCAGAGCCGAAAAAACACCATCTACTTTGTCAAGGACTTTTAATAGATCAATCTTCTGCGATTCCATTAAATCGCCCATCTTCTTAAAGCGAGACATGGCTTCTCTAGAAGTGAGATGACCATCACCACACTGGCCTGTCCAGACATGGTCCTTGTGATATAAATCACGTTCGTCAGAGAGAATGAAATTACTGGCACCTTCACTAGGCAGATAGGGCTTCAAAAGGTTTACACGATACGCGGTTTATTTTTTCGGCCCAAACGACTTTTTGATAAGATAGTTAGTATCCTACAACCGTTTCAATACTACGCAAGGGCCATCCCAATAAATCTCTAATTTATTGGCTCAAGCTGGCTTTAGTACTAACACTTTATCACCAAGTTTGAACTTCCGTACAACTGCCTTAATGTCATAGTAAGATTTGTTTTTTACTTGACTTTGTACAATGTTCTCAAGTGAGAGTTCCCGTGAGTACTTAAATCTTTGGAGCAAGTCCAAGATATACTCCAGAACGGATGGATGAACGTCCGGCTCGATCCATTGGCTTTTTACAAGCTCCAGTGGGCCTTTGAGGTTACGTCCGTAGACTAACTCAGCTGGAGTAAAGCCGGTGCTCTCGTGAGGAACGGTTCTCAGGGCAAACATGGCACCTGGAAGACATCGTTCCCAATCACGGGGATGTTCATGACAAACAGTTCGCAGCACTCCTTTGTGCGTACGGTGGATGATTCACACTATTGGTTCACACACTTAATTCCGCATTTTTCAAGAAATAAAGTTGTGAGTTCAGAATTAAAACATGAGCCCAGGTCAGACTGGAGCTCGCTAGGGTATCCTAGTCGGTAGTGTTGCACGGTATTAAGTATTTGCAAGACGGTACGGTACGATTCTGAAAAAGGCGGTCTACGGTAATATCACGGTAATTTAGGAAATAATATTGCGCTCTTATCCACGCACAAAATAATCTCTTTGCATTTAATTTTTTCACTAATCGCTTTCTTGTTGATTGGACGCCATGACATCGACAACACAAACACGCTCGGACACGCTTGTTACTGAAGAGCTGCTCTGTAGCGGCCGAAGCTACGATTTTCAAGGTGCTTGTAACTTCTCAGACATCAATGTGGTTTTGACCTCTAAACTTCTAGTTCGGTGGCGGTTTTTACTTTTACGGAAAACAGCACACGTATGCTACTGGCCCAGCATGGGTAACAGAGAGTCATTCGTCCTAACTGTAGGCTAACTAGACAACCTTTTAGAGGGAGGGGGGGGGGGGGGTATTCGCTGCCACCAGGTGGGTGTTTCTAACTGCAGCTCTAAGTTTAATTATTAAGTGGTTTTCTTAAGAACTATAACTTCTACATTTAGTCAAACTAGCAGAAAAACAGGCGTTTTACAAACTCGTAGGTTTATTAAAATGCAGACAAAATATAAAAACAATTACACTTCGTTTCAACTAGGTTACAAGAAAATTGGCTTTTAACTTAAAGCACGACGATATTTACAACAGGAAAAATCAACAAGAATTTACATTAAATTCAACTCAAACTTCACAGAACTGGGTGAAGAGTAAAAACTACAATTTCGATTAGAAAATGTTTGTGGGAGCAGAGGATTTTCTGGACCTTAGCGCGGACGCCGAGGAGAGCTGCGGGGGTCTGATTGGCTGAGGGCCTTGAGAACAATAGAAAAGTCGGCAGCGCAAAGGATTTTTCGCTTGGCGCCGTTTGAAGGAATAATATGTACTGCGTGACAAAGAGAGGCCGGTAGAGTTAAACTCATTGTTTGGAACATGAATAAGGCCTTTAATTACTACGGATTGTTTTCTTATTTATCCACGATGTTAAACATCGCGACTATTGAAGGAATGATCTCAATAAATTCGATTATTAACATTGGGATGCCAGGTTTACTTTGGGAAATTGAATGCCAAATCGGTTTTGCTAGGACAACGAAGTACAAACAGAAAAGACGTGTACGGTAAAATTCGTAAGATAAAATGTTGCCTAAGCTCCGGTAGTTGGGATGGCAAAAGATTACGTTAAAAGATTATTATAAAATAAAAGTTATGGTTACCAGCGAATGCTAAAACGCATTTTAAATAGTTGGGTTTAACATTTCATAGACGTAAAATTGGGGTTCGAATGTCGGACATTTCTCAAGTGCATCTTAGATCGTCACCTTAAATCTACTTAAGAAATATCAAAACAAAATTATCTGTACATTTATTTGGGAGGTTAAGTACCTTCGTAGAGGAAGCTCCTCCCTCTAAAACACTAAACTAATGTTTTCGGCTTTATGCCTAAAAAATAAAAGCATATTGTAGTGATTTTACGGCATTGGTTTCGTGCGTTTTTCTTAAGGATGCTGTGAAAGTTCTGGAAGGAATTTTCGTGTTCTGTTTGCGGGGGAAAACAGATAAAGTTCACGGCTATTACGAGCTGTTTAGATGAGACGGATTGGTCCATTTTCTTGGAAGTTACAGGTGTTTGAATTTCGGGGTTTTTCACGGCCGAGGCACCGAGAAAAAAAAAAGTGTTCGTTGCCGTAAACGAAGTTTTCCCTCAGGTTGTTGATAGTTTGAGTTGAGGTATCCTCTCAAATCGGGTGAAGAACTCAGGCCTTCTTTACAGCTCCCCACCAAGGAGATTCTATTTGGGGTTTCTTTTGAACTCCACAATAGAAGCTAAAACAGAAAGGTTAGTGCACACAATATATGCCAATAACTTGAACTGCCAAGCACTGTAATCAAAATTGCAAGAATACACTGTATACATGCATCAGTTTGAGGAAATACACCTCCGGTGAGAAAATACATCTCCAGTTTTGAGGAAATACACCTCCAGGGGATACTTAGTCCTATCCCAGGATCGTTTTACAAAGTTTAAAAAGAACACTGGTTTTGCAAAAATTAAAATCGCCGTTTTATATTTTGGGGGGGACTGACGTTTTTGTGGCTTAATTAATTTTGAAGCAAAGTTAAAATTACATAAATAAAGACACTGTTTTGCAACCACTAACTAAATACTGTCCGCGCTGCTTCTGTGCAGGAAAATCGTACAAGTATTCAGAGAGAGGGGCAAAAATTACAATTATCGAGAAACACACTAGAAATTACAAAGTTAATTTTGTTGTAAAAGAATACTGTCAAATGAGGCGTCCCGCCACTTAATCGTTCTCACGAGTCCGGATTATGTCAAATTGTAGATTTTTTTTAGCTGTGAAACTACCGAAAACACCTCGCCGTCCACCCTCAACCTAGGCTACGATAGCGGTTAGAAGAGAATTTTCTATGAACACGTGGGAGAACACCGGCTCTATTTAACAGTAACTAATACCACTAGAATGGTTTAAGGTTACCAAACAACTTATACATAAAAATACATCACTGGGAGGTTTGTGGATAAAAACGCAACAACCTTCTAAACAGGGCTATCCTTTTTCTCCCAGGGGTAGATTGATAGTTTTTTATAAAGAAAACCATTTCGTATAAAACTTAAGAAGGGCCAACCGGGAACAAGTTGCAACCCCCGTAGAATACTCCTAATGAATATTAGTAAACGTGTCGTACAATCTTTGTAATTATCCTTCCACAGAGGAAGGCGTTGATAATGACAAAAAGAGCAAGCCTTGGCCCTTAAAATTTAGATGTGAAGTCCAAAACAGGGATTAACTGGAAGTTGCTTAAGGATGAGCTTCTAACAAAAATGTCAAAATAGAGACAACAATTCAATTTTCAGTTAATTTTTACTGAAAAGAAAATGTTTGAACAACTGTACTGTTTAAACAAAATACCGGCTAAGTGTGTCGGCATTGACATGTTTCTTTCCAGGTTTGTGCAGTCTCTGAAGTTTAAAATTAAAATTTCAACATGTACACTATTTAGGTTTAGTTGCTCCTAGATGGAGCCACACTTGTATTGGCCTATAACTCATTATTTAAAATAAGCTAGCACGGGAAAACACTGGGTTTAGGTTTTCGTTTTTAATTGCAAAAAAAAACTCTTGTTTAGAAAAATTAAACTACTTTAGGTTTAACAACCTGTTTCACTGGTAACCCCTATTCAGTACTAGAGCCATAATTAGGCCTTAATTTCCACCCTAGACTGACATAGAGTTCACACTAAAACATTGGTCCTAATTTTAAAGAGGATCAGAAAAAAAACTGCATGTTTAGTTGTTCAGTAAGGAGACCTAATCCAAGGTTTTACATACTCATGAACTGAAAAAAACTACACTTAACTTAGATCAAATTTAGGCAAACTGATTTTACCAAATTCGGGGTAAAAATTAAAACATTCAACAGAAGTACGTTTTCTGCCGATCGTGGGTTGCATACAATTGTCTAACATTAGGTTAGGTTGTGATTTGCTCCTTGAAACAAGCCAACTTGTGAAGCTGGTTTCACTAAATTCCGGTTTTCCGGACATGGACAAACTGCTGCTTACATCGCTATCCGAAGAGCTACGTTTTAATTTTACCTGAACACCATGACGACGCTGTCTAACGGAATTTTTAATGAGTTCCTTCTCATCAAAAGGTTTTGCCTGTGAGGGCTGAACGACGATAGGTTGTCGCTGTGGGGGCTTGACCAATCCCTCAGGATGTGGGGGGTCCTTCCCGTGGCTACGGGCCTGGGTTTGTTTACGTTTGCGTGAACGTTTCTTGGGTTGGCTCGTGCCATTGTCTGCATTATCCGACTTTGTCGGGGGCGTTGCCACACGATCGGGGTCGAGGGCAGGTTCACGTGGCTTATGCTTTGGCTCGCGCAAAAGGTTTAATGCATTAATTCCGTTTACGCCCAGTACGATTTCGAAAATAGAACTGGCTGCTGACGAGACACAGGCTACTGTCCTTAACACTGTACCGTTAGTTAATTTCAAACGTAAGTTAACCTGCGGTAATACTACAATATCACTGTTTAAAATAGTCTGGCACCTGACTGTTTGTTTTAAACGTGGCCAATTTCTGGCCAATTTAGAGCTGACAACATTTACACAACTGCCGGAATCGCAAAGAATTTTAATCTTACGTTGCCCTACGAAACCATTTACGGTACTAGACTGTAAAATTTCCCTGGCATTTTTACCTACAAGAAAACATGCATTAGCTTGCTCTGGGGCAGCAATTACGCAGGTGCAAAAACGATCCGCATTCATAGCACGATCTACCGTTAGGTTTACTAAAGTTAGATTTTACACTGTCCCTACTATCAGCGTTAGCATCTAGGCTAGTTGCGCTGTCACTGTTACTATTCTTAGTCCCAACCGGGTTAGCTAAGGAATTATGGTTTTGTTTACCATCTCTAGAGTTGGAGGAAGCTTTAGAATCTTGACTACCTGAATGAGGGCTAGCTTGCACTTTGCACCTTTTGCTAGAAAAATCTGCAGAGATTTGTTTATTGCGAGTTGTAAACTCGTCACAAAGTTTTGCTGCCTCGGCCAACGTCCCAGTGATAATTTGATCGGGAAGCCATTTGCGGAGCGCAATTGGGCAGGCTTTCGTGAATTGTTCTAGTAAAATTAAATTCACTAGTTGGTCATAGCTTTTATTAACTTTAGTTAGTGAGACCCAACGGGAAAACAAGGTTTCTAGATTGAAAGCATAATCATGAAATAATTGCTCAGGCAATTTTTCTAGGGAACGAAACTGGGATTGCACAGACTCTTTAGTTTGTACAAACCTGTCAAGAAGTTTAGTCTTAACGATCTCATAGTCATGCATGTCAGCATCTTGGAGCTGATCACACACTTGGATTAATACTGAACCTAAAAGAGGTTGTAAGCCCACCACCCATTCCTCTTTGGGAATTTTCTGCGTTAACGTAGTTCTCTCAAATTTTAAGGAAACTGTTAATTTCTGAGTCGGACGTCCATCTATTCACTAAACGTACAACATCGGCAATTTTGCCTGGTTTGCTTACTGGATCTCGTTGAGGGATCGGGGTTACTGTACCACTAGATGGTCCAGAACTAGCAGAATTTAGCCTAGCTAATTCTATCTGCTTATCGAGCCTTTGTAGCTCTTGAGCGATCTCTAATTTGCGCTTCTTGATCATTTAAAGCAAGTTCGTGTGCTCTGCGTTTATCCGCATCAGCCACTTTAAGAGCTTCTAATTTTAGCTCTTCGGCTTTTAAAAACAACTCATTTTCTTTAAGAGCTATTTCTTTTTTAGCTTGAATGGCTAAGTCTCTCCTGTCCATGGCACTCTCTAGCGTGTCAGCAAGTTCAGTTAAAGAAACTTTGTTATCGTCAACTGCATCACGTAATATTTTAAGTGAAATTTGTTTAGAGTCACTTACTGCTAAACCTAAGTCCAAACATGCTTTCTTAAGCTCTTTGTTTTTAAGACCTTCTACAATTTCGTCGAAAGTAGCCATTTCGGGAAATTTTAACCTTACGTTCAAAAATACAGCTTGCATAAATGAAACACGGAATTAAATTGTAGCTGCAAATTAATTTTAACGTTACGTTAAGACTGAGCACGAATTTAACCGTTTCTCATCTTAATCCAGTAAGCTTTAGCAATGGAAAACACTTTTTAACGACCCCTAGCTTTGGTGTATAAATAATTAAAATACATAAATGTTTCTAACTACAACACTAGGCTTGGCAGGCCAAAGCATATCCTATGCACACTTACCCAGAAAACACAATCACTGTGCGGTCTGTCTATCCACATCAGGCCAATCGTCCCACCGTCGATCGGTAACACTGGATTCCACGGGCGTCGTAGTAGAGCGTCTCTGGATATCCCTCACTGCGGCGATGGTTGGTTTTTCCACGGCACAGCAGACAGCAACGGAGCACCGCGGCCTTCTTGGCTGGTTCCTCCTCGCTGGTTACCGGTTGATGCAGGCAGTAGATGCGGGCATCTCGGCTGGGCAGGCGTCCACTCGGTGAAGCTGCGTCTCCGGTCGTCTAGCTCCAGGAACGGCGTTGTTACTGGGGCGGGGAAAGCATTGATTTGTAACGGCAATGCAGGCGTCTTTTTCGGGGGACTATAGTAACTGAGTCCCGGACATCTTTTTCTTGCAACTTACGTCCAAGTTGCGGCTTGACAGATTGAAGAGTTGTTCATCTGCAGTAGCATGGCAGGGGGGAAACGTTTGACGGAACAGCACCTGTTCATCCCACCACTGCCACCAGATTGTAGCGGCCGAAGCTACGATTTTCAAGGTGCTTGTAACTTCTCCGACATCAATTTTGTTGGCCGAGGCACCGAGAAAAAAAAAAAGTGTTCGTTGCCGTAAACGAAGTTTTCCCTCAGGTTGTTGATAGTTTGAGTTGAGGTATCCTCTCAAATCGGGTGAAGAACTCAGGCCTTCTTTACAGCTCCCCCCACCCCCGTCCGCAATATGGCCACTTCTTCTGCCTAGCAGTGGGATCGGATTTCACTTGCTCGTGCAAATTTCACACCTCTGTATCGTCACTTACTTATGCGAATTTAATTAAAAAAATTGCTGCCATCCAAAAACAAAAAGAGGGAAAAGTTGATTCATTAATGCTCGTCAGCACCATAATCACGGTAATACCGCTGCTACGGTAAAACCGTGGTGCTAAAAAAGGAACGATATTGATACCGTAATTTTTTTTACCGACAATACCGTGAGTACCGATTTACCGTGCAACACTACTAGTCAGGAAAAGATTACAAGGAGTGCGTCAACAACACTCTGGCTGTTAGCCTCTTTTAGGAGAACAGCTTCAGGGAACTTTGTTGCTGGGTCAAGTAGAGACAAAATGTAGATATAACCGGCCTTACTAGTAGGCCTGATGGGCCCTACGATATCAACGATATACCGGTTGAAGGGCTCACCGTCCATGGGCACTAGCACCATGGGAGCAACAAATTTTTGCCCTGTTTTGCCATTTTTCTGGCAAGTCAAACATGTCAAAACGTAGTTTTCAATGTCGGTGAAACAATGGGGCCAATAGAAGTTTGATAACACTCTGTCCTTTGTTTTGGACCGGCCTAGATGCCCAGCCCATGCATTTGCATGCGCAGTGTCTAATACAAAACTCCTACACTCTTTAGGAAGCACTAACTGGTTCTTAATTACCGGCTTACCTAAAGGTCGAAAGGGCTTGCGAAAAAGCAATCCTTTTTCGATGAAGAACTGTTTGTTCTCATCCTGATGCTCGATGGGAATCTCGGCAGTCTTCCAGCAAGTTTGTAAAGTTGGGCAATTTAATTGCAACTTAGCAAATTCGGTTTTGTTTATGTTTAACAATTCAGTGAACTGTTCGGTTTGGGGACCAAGGATGGCTTCGTCTAAACTGTCAGGTTTAGGGCTAACAAAACCTTGTGTAGTTTCAGGGGGGGGGGGGGGTACCAACTCGTTGTTCAGATTCGCTATCTGAATCGTATTCACTGGCCGAATCGATCTCACGATAATTAGGTTTTACTATCGGGAGCTGTTGGTCCACACGTGTTTGTGAATGGGTTACTGTATTACAATACTGGGGTAACGATTTCAAACCTTTCTCCTCCAGAATAGTCTGGGAGGGAACGCCCAAAAGCATTTGGAAATGTAATCCCATGTGGTCTGAGACCAAAGCCTCTGTCTTTAAAGGCCCATACAGGGTTTGAACTTCGATCATGGCAATTGGTAGTTTGCTCAGTCAGAGCATTTGAGCAATGGGTGTATTCACCCGTGAATTGATCAGGACGAACTAATTTCCTATCAATTAGATTGGTGTCTCTCAGCACCAAACATTTAGTTCCATTTACTGACCATTCATGGATATGCTTGGACAGGACGATTTCGGGAGGATGGTTGCTCACAAAATTACACTTAGCTGCTGCAGCTGCGTCAGCTTGTTCTTGGGCAATACACAATTTCCATTCTATGCGTCTGTGGCCTGTACTTTTACAAAAGAAGCACGTGCCATCGTTAGCCCGTGGCATACGGGGCCTGTCAAACACACGGTCGGAGAGCCGTTGTTGTTATTGCTGGCCGAATCCCCACTAGTGGAGTCCGGTAAAGGCGCTGCAGTACCGGCCGGTTTAACTGCAGTCTGATAACTCCTGTTACCACCCCGGTTGTTAGATGATGCTTCAGAGGCGTTACTAGACGACTGGACACTAGTTTGTGTCTTGATCGGTTTCAAAGAAACATCAACTGCAATTTGTTTATTGCGAGTTGTAAACTCGTCACAGAGTTTTGCTGCCTCGGCCAACGTGCGAATCTTGATTTGGTCGAGGAGCCATTTGCAATTGCCAACTGCAATTGGGCAGGCTTTTGTGAATTGTTCGAGGAGAATTAAATTCACAAGTTGGTCATAGCTCTTGTTTATGTAGCGGCGGATGCTACGATGGACGAGGTGCTTGTAGCATCGCCGGCGCCTGGTGAAACTGGGTCTTACTTCTTATCGTATGGAGATTACTTTTCGTACTTTTTGGTTCAAACAGAACAACTGCTACAGTCCCGGTGTAGGGAATGGAGCATTGAGGTCGTAATCTTTAAGGCCTAACTAACGATAATAAGCGGGTAACGCTGCCACCAAGGTGGGAAAAAGCTAGCTAAGCTGAATTTGAGAGAATTACCTTAAATACCAACTTCTAGCAACATCAAGTTAATAACTTCGTTTGGCGTCTAAAACTCCTGGTTTTTATTTTAAACGAACATCATAATGATAGCACTTTACATTTAGAATACTGTACACATAACTTAAGTTTTTAGTTTAAAAACATACTGTGAATTTACATAAAAATTCGTACACAGGAACTTGGATTAGTTCAAAAACAATTTCAAATAGAAACAGTGATTTTTAGGCAACGGGGATTTCGCAAAAGAGCCCTCTAGTTTACAAACAGCCGCAGCTGATCTATAAAAGTAAACCTGTTTTACAGTTTTGTTTCAACGTGGTACTCCCACAAGATGAAATCGTCCCCATCGGAATTCACATTAGAAATGGGATGTACACTCCATGAAGTACTATGCTTCTGCAAATCTAATTGACCCAATGGCCTTTGTTTACATTATAGTTACATTTAATGAAACGGTGAAAAGAAAGCTGGTTTTTAGGAAGGGACCGTGAACCCTTACATTATGGCCGTTAACGTCCTAAACGCCGATGGCTGAACGCACCATAATTTACTTTCAAAGCTAAAGGTTAGGTTAAAATTAAACTATAAATTTTGAAATCAGAGTCCAAAAGATAAACTTTCAATTTAAACTAAGTTATACGAACCAACTACCTTTGCCCGGCATGGCAAAGATCGAACCGCGGCATCTCCACTCCTGACCGGCGTAGCTACCTCTAGCTTTGAGATTCCTGAGCTGTGCTATGGAACTCCCTTGCAGGCTGGTTTTATAGCTGCTGCCTGGCAGCAAGGAGGAGGGCAAGGGCGGACCTACAGGAGAGCGACCCCGGGGGGGGGGGTAGAGGGATGCTCTTGGAGGGAGGAGAGACGGATCCAAACCGGGCGGTCTGTCACTACCGGAAGTAGGGAAATTGAATCCAGTGTTTTGGTTGGAGGGGAATTGGTGCAGCTGAATTGACAAAGGAAATTTGCTGACGTGGGAGCATTTAGAGGTCTGTCATGAAAGTGCATTGAGTTTGAAACTTATAACAACGTGAAGTAGGCCTATAAAATTGAAACTACGATATTATGTATCGCAACTATTGAAGGGGGGGGGAACGAAGTATGCTCAGATGAAACATTCAGATTGTATTTAATTGCAGGAAAAGCTAGTTTGTTTGCTTTGGGAAGGTAGCTACGTCGGAGGTTGTAGATGAAGATGCCTAAACAAAATAAACATGAAATAAACACCGGGTCCGTTAAAAAAAAGACAAACATAAATGCTGAGCTCCGGTAGGGTTCATGGCAAGAATTTAAGTTTAGAGTGCATCCAAGCATAATATCAAAAGGTTAAATATACCAACTTAGTGTTTTAAATGATATTAAAATATATTTAGGTTAGTTTTCAATCGTTTGCAGGAGCAGACAAGTGAATTTGAATGTCGGATATTTTTCATGAATAAACAAAGTCGTCACTCGAATTACAAATAAAAAATATCGTTCTAGGTGTGTCTGTATATTGTTTTGAGGTTAAGTACCTTCGTAGAGGAAGCCCCTCCTAACAAACACTAAGCTAATGTTTATGGCTTTATGCCTGAAAGAATACTTTACAAAATGTACAGTTATTGGAGAGGGAGCGTCAAGAAAATTTTGTCTTCGTCTAAAAAACGAAGTTTTCGGTTTTCAGCCTGCAGGTTTTTGGTCGGTGGTGTCAAGGTGGTCTCACCATGAGTGTCTAATACAAGACCACGTTTACATTTACTTTAGCTAGTGAGACCCAACGGGAAAACAAGGTTTCCAGTTCAACGCATAATCGTAATATAACTGTGCCGGTGCCTTCTCAAGGGAACGAAACTGGGTTTGCACCGTCTCTTTAGTTTGCACAAACCTGTCAAGAAGTTTAGTCTTAATCTTATAACCATGATTATCAGCGTCTGGGAGCTGATCACACACTTTGATTAAAACCTCTCCTAAGAGGGGTTGGAGTCCTACTACCCATTCGTCTTTGGAATTTTCTGCGTTAACATCGTTCTTTCAAAAATTTTAACTGTTAATCTCTGAGTTGGGCATCCATTTGTTTACTAAATGCACAACATCGGCAATTTTGCCTGGCTTGCTCACTGGATTTCTAGGCGAGGTAGGGGTTACTGTACTGTAAACGTGCACCGGCGAAAAACGCTCGTTTTTCCAAACGAGAGATTTTTTTTTCTTCCTTGAGCGCCCAAATGCCTCGATTGTGCAGAATCAGCCGTTTTTTAAATAATGGACGTATTCAGTCAAACTCAGCGACATTTAATAGCTGGCTACAATACCTAACTCTTGGGGAAGCCCAAATCCGAACTTTCCATCCAGAAAATTCACGAACTACATTTTAAAATCATACAAAACCAACCGCAGCGCTCCGTCATCATGGCCGCCATTATTGAAGACTTGTATTCATGTATTTCGATTTTATTCCTTTTATTTTAGGGCAGAAAGCCCCAAAACACTAGCTTAGTTGTAGTTTAGGACGGGCTTCCATTTATGGTACTTAACCTCACATACATATGGATACAGACAACTATTTCAAGTGTGATATTTGTTATTGTGTTTGTTGGCCGCAATCCTTATGAAAAATTTCCACAACGATCGATTTTGTCTTTTAACTTGAACGATAAACGTTCCAAATAATTTAATGCTGTAACGGCGGATGCTACGACGGAGTAGGTGCTTGTAACATCGCCGATCGCCTGGTGTAACTTGATCTTCTTACTATTGCTTTTGGGTACTTTTTGTTTCAAACAAGCACAACAGCTACAGTCCCGGCGTAGGGAATGGAGCTACACATGTCCTAATATTGTAAGCTAACTGTAATAATAAGCGGTAACGCTGCCACCAAGGTGGGAAAATTAGGCTAGCTAAGCTAAGTTTAAGAGAATTGTCTTAATTTCTTACTTCTAGCGAACGACGGACGAATACACCAACTGGGTTTTAAACTCCTGGTTTTATTTTTATTTGTTAAAAATCAAAAATCAATCAAAAATTTGTTACATTTACATTTGGCAAATTTATAACTGAATTAGTTTATAAATAACACGGGGAATTTACAATAAAATTCAACACTAGAACCAACACGAGGTTCACGTAAAACAATTTCAAATAGAAAAAGTGAGTTGCGTAGGCACAAGGGGATTTAACAAAGAGCCCTCTAAATTATCAACAGCCACGGCTGACTAATAAAAGTAGACCTGTTTTACAGTTTTGTTTCTACGTGTAAAAGCAAAGCATTAAACCTCCCAGAGTTGCTGTTGATAAGTCAACTCCTTAAATTATAGAAGCGTCGCTCCCTATAAAGTGCATCCAAGCGTTTAATCAATGGAAACCCCACGAAGATCAAACCGTCCTTTGTTTACTTTAAACTGCGTTTAAAAAAACATAAAAAAAAGCTGGTTTTTAGTAAGGGACCGTGAACCCTAAAATTACAGCCGCCAACGTCCGAAATGCCGTTTGGCTTGACGCACCACAAATTTACCTTCTAAAGCTACGAGGTTAAGTTAAGTTTAAACTATAAATTTTGAATGTAAGTCCAAAAATTAAACTTTTAAAGCTAAACTAAGTACGATACGAACCACTACCTTTGCCCGGCATGGCAACAATCGGACCGCGGCATCTCGACTCCCGACCGGCGTAGTGACCTCTAGCTTTGAGAATTCTTGAGCTGTGCTAACGAGTGTCTCTGGGTTTGGGGTTATATACTCATTACCGGAAGTCGGCGCGGACGCCGAGGATAGCTGCGGAGGAGATGTGCGGGGAAGAGGAGGCGGACATCTTGGAGGAGGAGAGACTGACCTAGATCGGCCGAGCTGTCACTACCGGAAGTTGGAGTGGCAGCGCGGACGACCGGGGTAGCTTGTGCGCTCTGACTGGCGGTCGGAATTGAAGTAGTGTTTTGGTTGGATGGATTGGAATTGACAAAGGGAATTGCCGACTTGGAAACTTAGAGGCCTGGCTTTGAATGTGCAAGTGAGTTTTCAACTCATAACAACGTGATTTTTAGGCCTATTAAAATAAACTACGATGTTAGGCATCGCAACTATTGAAGTGTTTTGCACAGAATAAATATTCGACTTTGGGAAACGGATTGCTATATACAAGGCATGTTTTTAACAAAGGAAAGCTAGTTCGTTTACGTTTTTAGAGGTTCACTACGGTCGGAGTTTGGACGGAGATGCTACAAAAAATAAACATAAAATCATACACTGGATCCTTGAAAACATACAAACATAAACATTGGAGTTCCGGTAGGGTTCATGGCAAGAAGTTAAATTTACCAAAATGCAATGAGTGCACAAATCAAAAGATTAAATGTCCCAGCGCTATACCGCAGTTTAGGTTAGATTTTAAACTGGTTTGAACATCGGACATTTTTCATAAATAAGCAAAGTCGTCACCTGCTACAAATAAAAAATATCGTGTGTTGGCAACATCTAAAACACAACTAAGCTGAATGTTGTTTTGGCTTTATGCCTAAAAAAATATACATTATTTACATTTTAAAGTGAAATCGCCATATAGACGATTGTTCTTCTGGTGTGGAAGAATACTGCCCTCAGGTTTTTTCTTCGATGGTGTTACGGTGTCCTCACCACGAGCGTCTGATACGAGACCGCGTTTACAATGCGTTATAGCATTCAGCTAAGCTAGATTATTTAACCATATTTGTACTTTCATAATAATCTTTTACCCCCAGAAACGCTACCATTTGTCCGAAGTAATTCGACATCGGCATTCTACCGGACACGAATTTTAGTGGATATATGTTTGCTTTAGTTCTCCTCTAAACCCGACTGAGACTATCCGAATGCTACTAGCTTGTCCTTCTATTAAAACCAAAAGATGTTTATAAAAGATCTGTTTCCGAAAGCAATCCGAAAGTCAAACTGTGCTTAAAACTTGGAATCTTCAAGTCCCCCCCCCACTACCTTCAACAGTGCGATACCTAATATCGTAGTTCAATTATTTTTATAGGCTTATTATCACGTTGTTTGAGTTCTAAACTCACTGCACTTCCATGCCAAGCCTCTAATTGTTTTCAAAGTCATTAAAAATTCCTTTGTTGACATCGCCAGTTTATACCTAAACAGTAAAAACACGGAGAGCAATCCAGCAACCCTGCCCGTCCGCGCTGTCATGGCCGACTTCCGGTAGTGCCAGCTCGGCCGGTTTGGGTCAGTTTCTTCTCCTCCAAGAGTCACCTCTCTTCCCCACTCACCCCCTCCGTCGCTCTCCTACAGGTCCACGCTAACCCTCTACCTTGCTGCCAGGCAGCTAGCATAAAAACCCCCAGCCCCAGGCAGCCACAGCACAGCCCTGAGCGCTGCTCAGGTGAGCACAGCTCACAGATCTCTCAAGCTAGAAGGGTCACGCCAGTCGGGAGTGGAGACGCCATGTCCGTGGAATGCCATGCCGGGCAGAATGGTAGTGGTTCGTATGTTATAGTTTAGCTTTTGAAAGTTTAATTTAGGACCCCCATATTCTACATTTTAGTTTAAATGTAAACTTAAAACTCTCTAGCTTAGAGCATATTATGGTGGTGACGCCTGTAGCGGCATATTAGGTTCTCTCACCCCATAACGTCAGAGTGGTTCTCTTACTAAAAACCAACTTTTCCAGTTTATTTTAAATGGATTTTTAACTTAAACTACTTGACGGTTTGATCTTTGTGGAAGTCAAAGGAAAAATACTGATGCCTAAGTGTAAAATTGCCGGGCTTTTTACTTCTTAGAATGCCTGAGGGAACAAAGGGATGTTGATCTTTTGTACTTGGAAAACTTAGAAACATAACTGTGGACGGTTGATCGTGTATGAAACATACTGTCAGATAGACTTTAATCAGTTGCGGCTGTTAAGTCTTGCGGGTGTCTCCGGGAGAACTCAGTATTACTTTTTCTAATGTGAAAATTTAACTTTATTCAAACACAAGCGTTGTTTGTCTGAATTTGTGAATTACAGTTGTATGTTCAAACTTGTTGCTTTTAATTAATTTGATTCAAAAGCTTGTCGAAGCAAACTATAATGTAAAGTGTCTTTTTCATTCTGTTGCATAAATAAAACCAGGAGTTTTAAGCTTCAGTCCGTTTGCTAGATTGATTAATTGTCTTTTAGTGTAAAATATAAATATACAGCCCATCATTTAATTTTAGCTAGTTAAACAGTTAAATCCACCGTTGGTGGCAGTGATTACCGACAGTTTTAAGGTTAGGCTCCTTTAATTAGGACCGGCGCTCCATCCCCCATGCTGGGACAGTTGCCCATGCTGTGTTAATGAACGTAAAAAGTCGTCGTAAACACCGTTAAACCTCAAGCTAAAACTCCACGTACACCAGGGGCGTTACAAGCACCTAAGCCGTCGTAGCGTCCGCCGTTACAACTGGTGGCAGTGGTGGGATGAACAGGTGCTGTTCCCGTCAAGGGTTTCCCCCCTGCCATACTACAAGCCTAGAAGGATGCAAGCCACTTCCAACTAGATGTCTGTGGTCCCGATAAACATGGCCACGAAGTAGATGCCTGTGACTACGTTACACAGAGTCACGAAGCAGATGTCGTACTAAAGCAAAAAAATAGTACAAACACCGCCCAGCAGCTCCAACAACTGCCGGCGCCAGGAAGCAACAGTTGCCGCTTCCAGTAGACGTCCTCCAGCCGAGAGCCGTCTCAACCCCAACCGACGCTGTAGGAGAAGAGGCCCGAGAGGGAACCTGCGCTCCGTGCAGCCAAGCCGTGGATTTTGCGTGATACTCCAAGGTCCCGTGAATTAGATCGCCAGTGACGATCGACTCCTGAAAATCAGTGCCGGAATTCCCGTACTACGGTGGAACGGAAGGACAGACTGACTGTACAGCGATTGTACAATTGGGTAAGTGTACATGAGATATGCTTAGAGGCCGCCAAGTTGTAGTTGAGGGTATTAATACCATTTAGCTATTCATATACCAGAGTGCTAGGGGTCTTAGAAGTGTATTTTTTATGTGCAATCTTGCTGGATTTGGGAGAGAAGTTTTTTAATTAATTCGCTCTGCTCAAAATTAACGTTAAATTATTATGCGGCTGCATTTAATTTTGTTTCATTTATAAAAGCTTTATTTTGAAACCCCGTTAAACGTTAAAACGTAAAAATGTCCGAAATGGATGAACTAGAAGAAATCATTCATGACTTGCAAAACAAGGACTTAAAGAAGGCCTGTTTAAACTTGGGCTTTACAGTCAGTGATTCTAGCGCCGAATCCCAACAAATCTTACGAGCAGCCCTCGAAGACGGTAAATTGGATTTAAGTGAACTTTCCGATGCACTAGCTAATGCTATTGAAAGGAGAGAAGCTGCTATTTTCGCAAAAAGAGAACTCGCAGCTAAAGAAAATGAACTGTCTCTTAAAACAGAATAATTTAAGTTAAGAGCACTTGAAATTGCATGAACTAGCCTTAAGGGACCAAGAGGCCCAAATTAAGGATCGTGCCAGTGCTATGGAGTTAGCCAAACTGGACAAGCAGCTCGAATTAGCTAAGCTAAATGCTGCTACGTTAAATCTTAACCCCGCTCCAAACGGAGCTAACGGCGCTCCCCCACCTCCCCCAAATCCAGTTGCAAAACATGGTAAAGTTGCGGACGTAGTTCGTCTCGTCAGGTGGACGCCCAGGTGGACGCCCAAAACTGAAATCAACAGTTTTTTTAAGATTTTTGAACGCACAATGGCTAGTTAGAAAATTCCTAGAGACCAATGGGTCACAGGACTACAACCCCTCATCGGTGAGGTTTAATTAAAGTTTGTGATCAGCTAACAGACGCTGAAATGCAGGATTACGACATAGTCAAAAGTAAATTACTTGCCTGTTTTGTACAGACTAAAGAGTCTTTGCAAACGCAATTTCGTTCATTCGAAAAAGATGTCGAAATGCAATTCCAGAATTATGCATTTGAGTTAGAAACTCTTTTCACTCGTTGGGTAACTTTGGCTAAGGTTAACCGTGACTATGACAAACTTGTCAATCTCATGTTATTGGAGCAATTCTATAAATCGTGTCCAACTCATCTCAGGAAATGGATCCCTGATCAAGTTAAATTAGGGACTTTGGCCGAAGCGGCCCAGTTGTGTGATGAATTCACCACTCGTAATAAGCAGATTTCAACCGAAGCTGCTTCACGTCCTGTTAAGGCAACTCCTGCAGGTGCTACGACAGCACAAGGTTCTAAACCTTCCAACAGACATCGTGGTAACTCTAACCGTAACCACAGTCAGGCGGCTAAACCGGCTGGTACCACCGAGGTGAAAACTGACTCCGCTAGTGGGGACTCAGCCACCAACACTTACTCAAACCGTGAGTTCGACAGACCTCGTCTCATAGGTGATGGCACTTGTTTTTATTGTAAAAAAATTGGACATAGACGCCAAGATTGTCGTGTTTGAATAGCTGACGAGAAGGCAGCCGCAGCAGCAGATTGTAACTTTATCAGTCATGCCCCACCGGAAATTGTTTTGTCAAAACACATTCATGAGTGGTCCGTAAACGGCCAAAAATGCCTGGTTTTACGTGACTGGTTCTATGCACGATGTAATCGCTTGTGAGCTCGTAAAACCCGACCAGTTTACTGGCGAGTACACGCATTGTCATAATGCTTTAACCAATAAGACTACCGCACATGCTATAGCCTTAACTGAGGTTCAGACCCCCTACAGAGCTATCCAAACAGAAGCTCTCGTGTCCGACCACGTGGGCCCACACTTCAGAATGTTGTTGGGCGTGCCATCTCAATCTGTGTTAGAGGAGAAGGGTCTTGTTTCCCTCCCCACTTACGTGAATGCAGTCACCCGTGCGCAGGCACGTGCCGCCGATTAGCTCCCCCTCTTACGCCCTAATTACCGTGAGAGTCAGACTGATGAGTCAGATAGCGACTCGAGTGAGGTTGCTCCCCTAGCAATACCAGATGGTTTTGTCGACCCCAAACAAGGCGTTTTGGATGAGGCGATTTTAGGTCCTCAAACTGAGCAGTTTACACAGCTCCTCAACATTGACAAACACGAGTTTTTAAAACTCCAGCGTGTATGCCCAACTTTAAATTTATGTTGGAAGTATGCCGAGCTGCCAGAAAGCTAGCAGGACGAAAACAAGCCGTTTTTCGTTGACAACGATTTGCTTTTTCGCAAACCTTTTCGCCCTGAGGGAAGGCCGCTAACAAACAGGCAACTAGTTCTTCCCCAGGAGTGTAGAAATTTGGCTCTAAGTACTGCGCATGCCAATGCATGGGCTGGCCATCTTGGGCGTTCTAAAACAAAAGAAAGAGTGCTTACAAATTTTTACTGGCCCAAATGTTTTAGTGACATTGAGCAATTTGTCTTGACTTGTCTTACCTGCCAGAAAAATGGTAAATCTGGACAGAAGTTTGTAGCCCCTATGGTGCTTGTGCCCATGGATGGGGAGCTCTTTAATCGTTTTATTATTGATATTGTGGGCCCCATCAGACCCTCTAGTAGAGGTGGTTTTGAATACATTCTATCTCTCCTTGATCCGGCTACAAAGTTTCCCTAGGCCGTGTCCCTTAAAGAGGCCAACAGCCAGAGTGTAGTAGACGCCCTCCTCAGCATCTTTTCGAGGTTAGGCTTCCCTTCTGAATTACAATCAGATTTAGGCTCGACCTTCATATCTGCCCTCACCACTTTATTCCTGGAAAAATGCGGAATTAAGTGTATTAATTCAAGTGTGAATCATCAACAGCCCAACAGCGTGAAGCGATTTCACCAAACCCTCAAAGCGGTGTTAAGAGCGGTTTGCCACGAGCATCCTCAGGACTGGGAACGATGCCTCCCCGGTGCAATGTTTGCACTCCGTACTGCTCCGCATGAGTGTACTGGATTTACACCTGCTGAAATGGTGTTTGGCCGAAATTTAAAAGGCCCTCTCGAGCTTGTTAAAAGCCAATGGGTTAAACCTGACGTCCACCCATCCGTCCTTTAGTATATCCTGGATTTGCTTCAGAGATTCAAATACTCACGGGAACTCTCACAAGAAAATATTGTGAAGGGCCAGTTGAAAAATAAGACCTACTATGACCGTAAGTCAGTTGAACGCAAATTCAAGGAAGGTGATAAGGTTCTAGTCCTTAAACCTGACCGAGCCAATAAGTTAGAAATTTATTGGGATGGACCCTGTGATGCTGTAAAACGACTTTCAGACACTAATTACCTGATAAAAAAATCGTTTGGTTCTCAAAAGGAGACCGTTTACCACATCAACCTACTCGTGCCCTATCTGCCTAGGGAGGGGTCAAGTAACCATTCGTACAATGACGAACGTGAGTTTACTCACCAAGACCATGTCTGGTCCGGTAAACCTGGTGATGGCCATCTTAATTTAAAAGAGGCCATGAGACTTTTCAAAAAGACAGGTGAAGTGACAGAATCACAGAAATCCGACTTACTTAAAGTCTTTGACCGTGTAGAGGGAGTCTTTTCTACTCTGCCGGGTCGTACCGACATTGTCACCCACGATGTGGAATTAATCGATTCGCACGTTAAGCCCTGTAAATATTACAGGCAAGCGAAATTCGAACGTAACTTGATTGTCACTGAGATCGAGCGAATGCTCAGTCTAGGTTTAATTGTTGAAACCGATTCCCCTCATGGTTCACCCATGATCATCATCCAAAAAGAAGACGCCAGCCCTCGTCCTGTAGCAGACTACCGAGAGCTAAACAACAATACAGTAACCAAAGATTACCCTACTCCCAACATAGAGGAATGTATTGAGCGTGCAGCTAAGTGGAAATACATCTCTATTTTTGACCTTAACCGTGGATTTTGGCACGTGCGCTTGATGCCACAGGCTTCAATGGCCGCCTCTATCACTACCCTCATAGGGAAATTTGCTCCCCTAATGATGAATATGGGGATGAAGAACGCTCCATTTTGCTTTCAGAATATTATGGACCATGTCACTCGTGGCATGGAGGAGTACGTAACTCCATTTCAAGACGACACCGCCGTTGGTGCCGAAACGTGGCAACAACTTCTCGACAACGTTTTTAATTTCCTCTCTGCTGTCAAGAAGGCCAGGTTAACGGTAAATGCCAAAATATCGCAGGTCGCTTGCAGCAAAGCTACTTTTCTTGGTCACAAAGTGGGCAATGGAACTCGCACTCCTCCAGAAGTGAAGGTTTTGGCTGTCCAAAAATACGCACGGCCACAAACTAAGAAAGATGTCCGTTCCTTCCTTGGTTTGGTTGGTTATTACCGACGCTACATTCCCCACTATTCCGAAATCTGTGCAAGCCTTACAGACTCTCTGAAAAAGGATGCACCTGATCCCGTTTTATGGGATGATTTAAAGCAAACTGCCTTTGAAACTTAGAAAACCGCCTTGGTGACGTTTCCCGTCCTAAGAGCCCCCAACTTCAACCAAACTTTCATCCTCCAATGCGATTGTTCCGACCGTGGCATGGGCTGCGTGTTGTCACAAGAATTTGGTGAAGATGAACATCCCTGTCTTTACGTTTCACGTAAACTAACAGCCCGTGAGCAAAATTACGGGACGACGGAAAAAGAATGTGCTTGTCTGATCTGGTCTGTTGCTAAGTTACGGCCCTACATTTATGGGACAAAATTTATCATAGAATCGGATCACAACCCACTTCATTGGCTCAAGCAAATGTCTGGCAAAAACCCCAGATTGCTTAGGTGGAGCCTTACCCTCCAAGACTATGACTACACTGTCCGGTACAAACCTGGCAAGCTTCACTTAAATGTCGACGCTTTAAGTAGATATTTTGTTTAAATATTCTTAAATATTAAACGTTTCATTTTCAGTACAAATTGACTGAAAATTTTTAACTGCATTTTTAATTTTGTTAAGTGGTTTGTTGGAAGTACGTCCATAACAAAAAGCAACTTCCAGTTAATTCCCGTTTTGGCCTTTACACCTAAATTTTAAGTGCCTATGCTTTACTCTTTTTGTCACTATCAACGTCTTCCGTTGTGGGAGAATATTTACAAAGATTGTAACGACACTAATTAAATATTCATTAGGAATACTCTACGGGGGTTGCAACCTGTCCCCGGTTGGCCCTTCTTTAAGTTTATAAAAAAAAAACCATCTGTCTCACCTCTGAGGGCAAAAGGTTAACTCTGTCGTTAAAAGGTTGTTGGGTATAAGCCATAAAACCTCCCAATGTTGTATTATTATGTTTTAAGTTATGGGGCATACCTTAAACCCATTAGGGTCAGATCAAACATGTAAACAAGTTGTCTGGTAACCTTAAACCATTAAAGTGGTATTAGTTGTTGTTAAATAGAGCCGGTGTTCTTCTGCGTGTTCACAGAATATTCTCTTCTAAAAGTTATTGCAACCTAGGTTGAGGGTGGACGACAAGGTGTTTTTGGCCGTCACACAGAAAAAAAAGACGCGGCAATTGGACATAATCCATACTTGTACGAACGATTAAGCAGCGGGACGCCTCATTTGACAGTATTCTTTTACAAAAACCTTAATTTTGTACAATTATTCAAGCCTAGTGAGCTTCTTGATAAATGTCTTTTTGCCCCATTTTCAAATACTTGTACGATATTTCTGCACCAAGCAGCGTGGACAGTATTTAGTTAATGGTTGCAAAAACAGTAAATTTTTTTAACTTGTAACTTGTAATTTGCTTAAACTTCTCTTGGCCACAAACACGTTGGTCCCCCAAAAATACAAAACGGCAAAGTCAACATTTATGTAAACTGTGTATTTTATTTCATGTCAATTTTTGATTAATTTTGGCGGTCTTGTTTTTGCATATCTTGTGTGCACTAAACCTTTTATTCCAGCTTTTATTCCGAGTTCTCAGGAACCCCGAATAAAATCCTGCGTTTGGGGGCGTGTAAACGTGAACCGTCAAAAAACGCTCGTTTTTCCAAACGAGAGATTTTTTTTTCTTCCTTGAGCGCCCAAATGATTCGATTGTGCAGAATCAGCCGTTTTTTTAATAATGGACGTATTCAGCCAAACTCTTCAACATTTAATAGCCAGTCATAATACCTACCTCTTGGGGAAGCCCAAATCCGAACTTTCCATCCCAAAGATCCACAAATCTATATTTTAAAACCGTCCAAAACCAACCGCAGCGCTCCGTCATCATGGCCGCCATTATTGAAGACTTGTATTCCTGTATTTCGATTTTATTCTTTTTATTTTAGGGCAGAAAGCCCCAAAACACTAGCTTAGTTGTAGTTTAACCTCACATACATGTGGATACAGACAACTATTTCAAGTGTGATATTTTTTATTGTGTTTGTCGGCCGCAATCCTTATGAAAAATTTCCACAACGATCGATTTTTTCTTTTAACTTTAACGTTAAACGTTCCAATTAATTTAATGCATTATAGCATTCAGCTAAGCTAGATTATTTCATAATAATCTTTTACCCCCAGAAACGCTACCATTTGTCCGAAGTAATTCGACAATAGCATTCTACCGGACACGAATTTTAGTGTATATGTTTGCTTTAGTTCTCCTCTAAACCCGACTGAGACCATCCGAATGCTACTAGCTTGTCCTTCCATTAAAACCAAAAGATATTTATAAAAGATCTGTTTCCCAAAGCAATCCGAAAGTCAAACTGTGCTTAAAACTTGGAATCTTCAAGACCCCCCCCCTCCCTACCTTCAATAGTGCGATACCTAATATCGTAGTTCAATTATTTTTATAGGCTTATTATCATGTTGTTTACGAGTTCTAAACTCACTGCACTTCCATGCCAGGCCTCTAATTGTTTTCAAAGTCATTAAAAATTCCTTTGTTGACATCGCCAGTTTATACCCAAACAGTAAAAACACGGACAGCAGTCCAGCTACCCTGCCCGTCCGCGCTGTCATGGCCGACTTCCGGTAGTGCCAGCTCGGCCGGTTTGGGTCAGTTTCTCCTCCTCCAAGAGTCACCTCTCTTCCCCACTCACCCCCTCCGTCGCTCTCCTACAGGTCCACGCTAACCCACTACCTTGCTGCCAGGCAGCTAGCATAAAAACCCCCAGTCCCATGCAGCCACAGCACAGCCCTAAGCGCTGCTCAGGTGAGCACAGCTCACAGATCGCTCAAGCTAGAAGGGTCACGCCAGTCCGTGGAATTCCTTGCCGGGCAGGATGGTAGCGGTTCGTATGTTATAGTTTATCTTTTGAAAGTTTAATTTAGGACCCCCATATTCTAAATTTTAGTTTAAATGTAAACTTAAAACTCTCTAGCTTAGAGAATATTATGGTGGTGACGCCTGTAGCGGCATATTAGGTTCTTTCACCCCATAACGTCAGAGTGGTTCTCTTACTAAAAACCAACTTTTCCAGTTTATTTTAAATGGATTTTAAACTTAAACTACTTGACGGTTTGATCTTTGTGGAAGTCAAAGGAAAAATACTGATGCCTAAGTGTAAAATTGCCGGGCTTTTTACTTCTTAGAACTGTTCCTGAGGGAACAAAGGGATGTTGATCTTTTGTACTTGGAAAACTTAGAAACATAACTGTGGACGGTTGATCGTGTATGAAACATACTGTCAGATAGACTTTAATCAGTTCCGGCTGTTAAGTCTTACGGGTGTCTCCGGGAGCACTCAGTATTACTTTTTCTAATGTGAAAATTTAACTTTATTCAAACACAAGCGTTGTTTGTCTGAATTTGTGAATTACAGTTGTATGTTCAAACTTGTTGCTTTTAATTAATTTGATTCAAAGCTTGTAGAAGCAAACTATAATGTAAAGTGTCTTTTTCATTCTGTTGCATAAATAAAACCAGGAGTTTTAAGCTTCAGTCCGTTTGCTAGATTGATTAATTATCTTTTAGTGTAAAATATAAATATGTAGCCCATCATTTAATTTTAGCTAGTTAAACAGTTAAATCCACCGTTGGTGGCAGTGATTACCGACAGTTTTAAGGTTAGGCCCCTTTAATTAGGACCGGCGCTCCAACCCCCATGCTGGGACAGTTGCCTATGCTGTGTTAATGAACGTAAAAAGTCGTCGTAAACACCGTTAAACCTCAAGCTGGAACTCCACGTACACCAGGGAAACCGTGGGCGTTGCAAGCACCTAAGCCGTCGTAGCGTCCGCTGTTACAGTACCACTGGAGTGGCCAGAATTAACATTAAGGTTAGCAGCATTTAGACTAGCTAGTTCAATCTGCTTATTGAGCTTTTGTTGCTCTTGAGCGCTAGAGCATTCTCTAATTTGCGCTTCCTGCTCCTTTAATTGAGCGTCACGGTCACGTATTTGTGCCTCTTGGTCGAATAATGCAAGCTCATGTGCTCTGCGTTTATCAGCATCAGCAATTTTTAAAGTTTCCAACTTTAATTCTTCTGCTTTTAAGAATAACTCATTTTCTTTAACCCTATACCAACCGGATAGCCAATACGGCGTAGTCGGTGAAAAAACTGAGTCCAAATGCGCGCCCAAGCTATGCGAGGGGTCCCCGGGGACCCAGAGCATAGCGGGCAAGCACAGCCCAGTGGTTAGCGTCGTTGTCTCCAAACCAACTGAATACCGGTTCGAATCCCACGACTGACAAAGTACCATATGGGAGTTAAAAAAAAAAAGGAAAGGGCAGGATTGTGAAAAAAAGTGGCTGTTAAAGGGTTAAGAGTTTCTTTCTTAGCTTTGTAGCGGCCGAAGCTACGACTGTAGAGGTGCTTGTAGCCTCGCCGACATCAAGATGGTTTTGACCTTTAACTTCTAGTTGTGGTGGCGGTTTTTACTTTTACGGAAAACAGCACACGTATGCTACTGGCCCAGTATAGGTAACAGAGAGTCATTTGTCCTAACTGTAGGCTAACTAGACAACATTAAAGGGGGGTATTCGCTGCCACCAGGTGGGTGTTTCTAAATGCAGCCCTAAGTTTAATTATTAGGTGGTTTTCTTAAGAACTACAACTTCTACATTTAGTCAAACTAGCAGAAAAACAGGCGTTTTACAAACTCGTAGGTTTATTAAAAGGCAAATAAATATAAACAATTACATTTAAAATTCAACTAGTGTCAATACAAGAAAATAAGCTTTTAAATTAAAGCACGGCGATTTTTACAACAGGAAAAATCAACAAGAATTTACATGAAATTCAACTCAAACTTCACACAACTGGGTGAAGAGTAAAAACTACAATTTCGATTAGAAATGTTTGTGGGACCTCGGGAACCCGTTATAACATGCAAACCGCGGGAATTACATGAAATAAATCTATTTGTTGCAAACCGCGGGAATTACACACAAATAGTCAAGACTATGTTTCTTAAGTCCGACCTAAGATCAAATCTTCAAATCTGTAGATCCTTAGTGTCTAGGGAAGCACCCGAAAAATACGTCGTCTAAATGCAGATTTAGTGTTTAGATTAAATTCATAATAATAAACACGGGAAACAAAAGCTGGTTTTTAGAAAGGGACCGTGAACCCTGACGTTATGGCGATGGGGGCCTAGAATGCCGACTATGGCTCCACCTCCATAATTCCCTCAAAGCTAAGGTTAGGTTAAGTTTAAAACTAAAATTTCGAATGGGGTTTCCAAAATTAAATTTTCTAAACTAACACTAGTCTAATACGAACCAACTACCTTTGCCCGGCATGGCAACATTCGGACAGGACATCTCCTATACCGACTGGCGTAGTCACCTCTGGCTTTGAGATCTGTTGAGCGTGTGCCGACGATTGCCTCGTGGGGCTCGGTTTTTATGCTGGAGCAGAGGATTTTCTGGACCTTAGCGCGGACGCCGAGGAGAGCTACGGAGGTCTGATTGGCTGAGGGCCTTGAGAACAATAGAAAAGTCGGCAGCGCAAAGGATTTTTCGCTTGGCGCCGTTTGAAGGAATAGCTATGTACTGCGTGACAAAGAGAGGCCGGTAGAGTTAAACTCATTGTTTAGAACGTGAATAAGGCCTTTAATTACTACGGATTGTTTTCTTATTTATCCACGATGTTAACCATCGCGACTATTGAAGGAATGATCTCAATAAATTCGATTATTAACATTGGGATGCCAGGTTTACTTTGGGAAATTGAATGCCAAGTCGGTTTTGCTAGTAACAACAAAGTACAAACAGAAAAGACGAAAACGAAACGCTGCCTAAGCTCCGGTAGTTGGGAGGGCAAAAGATTACGTTAAAAGATTATTATAAAATAAAAGTTAAGGTTACCAGCGAATGCTAAAACGCATTTTAAATATTTGAATTAATATTTATAGACGTAAAATTGGGTTTTTGGATGTCGGACATTTCTCAAGTGCATCTTAGATCGTCACCTTAAATCTACTTAAGAAATATCAAAACAAAGTATCTGTACATTTATTAGGGAGGTTAAGTACCTTCGCAGAGGAAGCTCCTCCCTCTAAAACACTAAACTAATGTATTCGGCTTTATGCCTAAAAAATAAAAGCATATACAAATTTTTACAAGTGGCGAAAATGGCGTCTCGTGCGCTACGGTGATTTTACGGCATCGGTTTCGTGCGTTTTTCTTAAGGATGCTGTGAAAGTTCTAGAAGGAATTTTCGTGTTCTGTTTGCGGGGGAAAACAGATAAAGTTCATGGCTATTAAGAGCTGTATCGAGGAGACGGATCGGACCATTTTCTTGGAAGTTACAGGCGTTTGAATTTCGGGGTTTTTCACGGCCGAGGCACCGAGAGAAAAAAAAAGTGTTCGTTGCCGTAAACGAAGTTTTCCCTCAGGTTGTTGATAGTTTGAGTTGAGGTATCCTCTCAAATCGGGTGAAGAACTCAGGCCTTCTTTACAGCTCCCCACCAAGGAGATTCTATTTGGGGTTTCTGTTGAACTCCACAATAGAAGCTAAAACAGAAAAGGTTAGTGCACACAAGATATGCCAATAACTTGAACTGCCAAGCACTAATCAAAATTGCTAGAATACACTGTATACATGCATCAGTTTGAGGAAATACACCTCCAGTTTTGAGGAAATACATCTCCAGTTGAGGAAATACACCTCCAGGGGATACTTAGT